>DF358604.1:13763-33415 GCA_000787875.1 Solanum virginianum
AGGATTGATGATTTGTTTGACCAGTTGCAGGGAGCTAGACACTTCTCGAAGATAGACTGACGCTCTGGTTATCGTCAAGTACTGGTACGGGAAGAAGATATCCCTAAAACAATGTTCAGAACTTGCTACGGGCATTATGAGTTTAGAGTTATGTCCTTCGGACTAACAAATGCTCTAGCTGTGTTTATGGACCTTATGAATCGAGTGTTCAAACCGTTCCTAGATGTGTTCGTGATTATATTTATTGATGACATTCTAGTTTATTCCAGGTCAGAGGCGGACCATGCAGATCATCTGAGAACGGTCCTTGGAATTCTTCGTCACCAAAAGTTGTATGCTAAGTTTTCCAAATGTGAGTTTTGGTTATCTTCGATGGCATTTTTGGGCCATGTTATAAGAGCTGACAGCGTTCGGGTGGATTCCCAGAAAATTGAGGCCGTGAAGAATTTGCCTAGGCCTACAACGCCGACGAAAATGCGTAGCTTTTTGGGGTTAGCTGGCTACTACAGGAGGTTTGTAGAGAAATTTGGTTCTATTGCAGCGCCTTTGACAAGGCTAATGTGGAAAGGGGCAAAGTTCCAGTGGTCTGATTCCTGTGAGCGCAGTTTTCAGCTATTAAAGGAAAATTTGACTACAGCTCCAGTTTTGACTTTGCCTGAAGGTCCAGATGGGTACGTGGTTTATTGCGATGCTTCTCGTGTGGGTTTGGGGTGTGTATTAATGCATCACGGTAAAGTGATAGGTTACTACGTACCTGAAATTCCACCATCTCTTCTCTCATGCTTGTAATCCTAGCAAATTCTGAAGTATGAGCACCGGTAACATTAGTGGCATTATGCAATACCAAGTCAAAGACTTTCTTTTCATGAATCTCCACTACCTTCCTCATGGGTGGTGTATTCTCCTCTATAATGTCCTGGGTCCATAGGAAAAGGTACCACTCAGGAATGTCTTTGTTTTTATAACCAACAATCAGATGATCCACCTCATATGCTTTAGCAATTACCTTCATTGCAAAAGATTTGGATACCTCATGTTGCTTCTGAAAGTGTTCCAGTTGCTGCTGGATTGTTTGGAGTTGGCTCCTTATAGAAGAAAGTGAGTTTGAGTAGCGGCTTAGCAACTTCTTCAGGTGGTCTAAAATGATATCTATATATCCCAGTCCATCAATCTTAGGTAAATTGGAGCAAAATGACTTCTGAGTGAGGAAGTAGAGCAGTGCTTGTATACTCTGAATATCACCTAGAAATTAATAATTGTCTCTTGATTTAACTCCCCATCCACAGCCACGCTATCACACATTGAGTAAACTAGAAGCCCTACATTAATAATTGTTGTATCAAAATCTTCAAGGGCCTCTCTTGGTAGATTGATGAGATTGTCTCTCAAGAGGTTGAGCATTGTAATTCGATCCTTGAAAGCCTCTCTCTCGTTGAGCTTATCAGTAATGGATGGTGTATAAGAGTCTCCACAAATCCAGCTTTATAATCAGCAGCATTCTCAGCTTGGATTTCCTGATGGTATCCTGATTTTATAGTTTTCAGGACATTAATATAGATCTTTTGGACACATGGTTGAATGGGATGAATCCTCATTTGAAAGTCAGACAATGCATCATTCATTTCAGTAGAATTAAAGTATTCATTCCAAAGTATTCCTGGGACACTAAACCAGGAAATCATTGCTACATGACTAGCCACAATTAAAACATGAGTGAAGAAAGTACGTTGTCTTTGAGGATCATTGCATCTGTCTGAAATATAGTAGACAAAATTTCTCAATAACTTCAACTCCTTTCCAACCTCTTCTATTAGTTCGCAAGGAACCTATCTAGACCAATTAGGAAGATCAGACATCTTTCGTACGCCATTGAGACTCATTACAACAATACCAATGAATCTCTTTACAAATTCGGGATTAACAACTTTGGAAGGAAGTGGTAGTGATGCTTTGGGGAAAGAGTAGTTCGCTTTGATTTCCAACTTAGTCATCCAGATCTGTCTTTCAAACTTATCGAACACAGATTCAAGATCATCGGGACAGTTGATTCTTCTGAATTCAACGGCACTCCAAAGAGCTTGTACTTTCTATGCAGCATACAAGTATTCAGTTGTGAAACTCTGCAAGCTGATAATTATATCAAGGAATTGAAAATTTAGATGAAGGTGATCAATTTGAAGCATTGCAGGCCGCGGAAATTCCACTCATGATGAAACTTTTCCAAACGAGAAAGATCATTATATCTCCTTCTAGACGAAGAAGACATCAGCTTCTTTTTTCAATGCTTCTTTCTACTCTTTGGTTTTCTAAATGTTGCAACTTTTTTGTTCCTGGTTTCTGTATTCTATATTGTTAATCTCCCTCTACACATGTGAACACTAACATGCTCATATTAATAATCATATTCATTAATGAAAGTTGACCTTGAGGATTCTAAAAATAACATTATCTTCTACCATTATTATTAGATACTAGTTCTAAAAACGTGCGTGACACGTTTGTCCTCTATTACTGTATAAAATTTGTACGTTGGGTGAGAGAGTTATAGTGTTTTCAAACAAAAACAACTCAAACATAATAAGTTAACTAAAATACATCCTCAAAAAGCATTAAAAAAAATGAAGACACTCGATCAATATAAAAAAAAAATCTTGCCTTATAATATTACAAATCTCGGTAAAAAGTAATATTTTAAGGTTACTTTTCACATTTTTTTCCTCTATAAATCCAAAGTACTTAAATAGAGATTTGTAGAGAGAATAGAAGAAAATAAAACTCCTTTCTTGAAAAATAATCAATTACAAAGTTATATTTGAAGAAGCAAAAAAAATGGAGATAAATTCACTTACAATTTCGTATCCGGAGAATATTAATCTTATAACCATGACAATTCACATATTTCTCAACAAAAAGAAGATAAATATGAGTGAAATAATAAAAAATACAAATAAATGCATTAGTAAGAATTCTTACAATTACAAATTGGTAATGGAAATTTTAAAAATAGTGCAGACTAACCTAACATAGAAAGCAAGATGATCAAAAATTTGGATATACAATATTGTTGGGAAGAGTATTTGATAGACTCTTCATTACGTCTACTTATTACAGATTAAAATTAAAAGTTACTTTTAGACTCTTCATTAAGTATATGAATAACTTCATCAATCATTTACTACACATCAAGACTAATCAGTTTTTGAAGTCCCCCTTTTTTTATTTTTTATTCTATAAAATTTCCTGAATATAAGTTCATATTTCATTAATTGATGATACAGTAATTATAATGGTATGTGTTGTCTTTCTTGGTTGAAAATTATAAAAGTAGAAAAATAATGGGATAGAAAAATGATGCAGAACTCGAAATATGACTTCATGTTTTTAACTATATTCGGGTAAAGTATAATCAGCTGCATATGCTAATTAAAGTGTAAACTTCTAAATAGGTGTGACTAAAGTTCCAAAGTAAGTTTTAATTTATCTGAAGAGTTTTTGTAACTGAAAATCAACATGATTGAATCATATTATGATGTATAAATTGATATTGAAGAATTAGTTATTACCTGTTGGACAAAATTAATAAAGAGAAGCATAACGTCCAAGGATTCACATTTTATCACTTGGCATATTCATTGTATAATACTTGTAGCTTTTCTATTCATTTATTGTCATGACCCGGGCCTAGGGTCTAGGCGTGACATGGCAAATGCGAATTCGAGAGTCCCCAAACAAGCCCCAAGATATCAAAACTCACATCATCGATTCGGAAGCGTATACAAAAATAAGCATACAGTTCTAAGGGACGGGAAAAGTAGGACTCATGCCCGAAGTTAACCTCCCATCAGTTAGAGAAGATTACTTGCCAAAGGTAATCTACACCACACCTTATGACCCAATCATTTCGTATGTGGTAGCCACCAACCTTACGATTTGGTCATATCAGGAGGATTTCCATATTAAAACATATCATATCATAAACAAATAGTCATCCTTTACGACCCAATCATTTCGGTGATGGCTACCATTCCTATGCTAGCACATACTTCAAGGAAAGGAAGAGAGCCCTTGGGGATAACTCTAATGCCCCCAATCCATTGGTGCTAAGTTGTCATCCCATAAGAATACATATACGTATATATACGTGCTTTCGAAAGAGGCAATAATCTTTTTTCCAAATCCTTTCAATGCATTCTTAGTCTTAAAAACCAAACACTTCTTCATAATAATTCATACTTAGGCTCAAATGTGAAAATCATAATTCATAGTCATAATACTCATGCATAGGAATAGCCCATTCATATACAAGATGGTGTAAGCACCCAAAATGCTCCAAGAGCCATAATCATAGACATGTATGTGCTCATGTTCTTGTCATAACTAATATCTTGTCAAAATCATATCATAATACATAATTTGGCTAAACCCATTTCATAATTTCCAAAATAATCCAATGTCATGAATGCGAATGCCATGAATGATGTGAAGATAGCATGGGTAATTAAGATTCAATCTAAAATCAACAATATAATATGAAATTGAAGTAAATCCATTGTTAAATCCACATTTCAAATCATAATATAATCATCCATGCATAAACAAGCCTTGAAAAAGGACATGCATATTCATAATCTCATAAATTCAATGCAAATCATCATAATAGAGCTTAAAGTAACTTAAAATCATCAAATATGTACAACCCATACATCAATTTAATTTAATAAATCCAAATAGTAAAAACTCATATTCAAAGAGAGCTTAAATTCATGAAATTTTAACTGAAAAGATTTGGGTCACTTTGGTTGGAAGGAACCAAAGATCAAAATCTACATACCTCAGCTGAGGAAGGAAATCCAAGAATAAATTTGCAGAAGATTAGGCTTTCCCTTGATTCCCAAGCTTGATTGGCACTATAGTTATTGAGAGAAGTTTGAGAGGATTTTCAAATTGAGAGGAATGAATTTGATAATTAGGAATAGTGTTTAGGTCTTTAGGAAGTGTTAAGATAACATGGGCTATCCCAAAAAGTCATTAAAATAAATTAAATTTACGAAAATGCCATAAATGAAACAAGTAGAAAAATTGCATGTCACCACTTCAAGAGAGGGTTCACGGCCCGTATGGCATTAGACGGTTCGTGTACCCATCCATGAGACCATACTTACAAAATTTTACTTAACGAAAGTTCAAAAAGGAAATCCCATACTTAGAAATATTTTGCAAAATTAACTACACGGAGGGCTTCACAGACCGTGTGAGGTCACACGGTCCGTGTGACTGCCCGTATGACAACACTTGGAGAAATTTTGGATGGAAATGGAGCCCCACGGCTGGCCTCACGGCTAGTGGCAAGCCATATGGCCAGTGAGCCTAGCCGTAGCCCTTTTCTGTCCCCAAAAATTGTTGGTTTAAGCTCAAGGTCATGCACACGGGTTGTACAAGCGTACAAGGTGTGATTCCACACTTAAAATATAATTTTTGGAAGAAATTATATGATGACACATCCACACGGTTCGTAGGAAGCCACACGGCCGGTATGGGTGCCCATGTGGCATGCCTTAGAGAAATGGTGACAACACAGCACAGGAGGGCTTTATGAAAACGGGCATAACTTCTTCATCTGAATTCTAAATGAGGTGAAACCAAGTGCATTGGAAAGCTAATTCAAAGAGCTTTAATTTGATAGGTCGTGGTCTACCTAGTTTTGTTTGTTCTAGGATATATGACACTTTAAAATTGATACTTCTATCGGTACTTGTGAAAAACTTAGCCGATGGAATTCCTTTGAACTTGGCTTGATGTAGGAGACCCATGATATTCTTAAACAACATAAATAAGCTTGAATTGAAGGCTTGGAAAAGATAGGGATATCGCTTTATCATGTCCTAATCTGCCTCCCATGTAGCACTCTCCACATGTTGATTTTCCCAAAGTACCTTAACCGAAGCCACATCCTTATTACGAAGCCGCTTTACTTAC
Organism: Solanum virginianum; assembly: GCA_000787875.1. Lineage (NCBI taxonomy): Eukaryota > Viridiplantae > Streptophyta > Magnoliopsida > Solanales > Solanaceae > Solanum > Solanum virginianum. Next base: position 19,740 of record DF358604.1, read on the forward strand.
CTATCCAAAATTTCTACCAGAACTTCCTCATAAGAAAAGTTGTCCTCCACCTCAAAAACTTCCAAAGGCACGATGGTACTAGGGTCACCGACCAATTCTCTCTAAGGTCACCCATACCCAGAATACATAACCGATCTTGATTCCGAAGTACACCATCTCCCCCTTGGGGAAAAACCCCTATATTCTCCTAGGAAACCAATCCACCCCAATTTGTTTGGCATATGCCATAAGACTAGATATATCTATATCTCGAATGAGCATCGCTGTACGATGTTTTTCACAAGCAAGTCAGAGATACCAGAAATGAATTTGTGCATCCTTGCACGAGGGTCAGCCATAAGTGTCAGAGCATACCTGGAGAGCTTAGTGAACTTGAGAGCATAATCCCTCACACTCATACTACCCTGCTTAAGGTTGATAAACTCAGTTATCTTGTCTTCCCTAAGCTCAAGTGGGAAGAAACAATCCAGAAAAGCAAGCTTAAACTCCTTCCAATTAATAGCATCACCACAAACTCTCTCCATAGACCACTAACTATACAATACCTTGGCTACATCCTTCAATTAATAGGAAACCAGTTCAGCCTTCTGCTCAGAAGTGACACCCATGACATTCAACATCTTGGTGAGCTCATCAATGAACTCCTGGGCATCCTTATTAGCCTTAGACCCCAAAAAATCCAGAGGATTCATCTGGGTGAAATCCCTCACTCTCAAAGATGGAGTGGGATCCTGAAGAAGGTTGGCCTGCCTAGTCTGAGTAGTCACCACATGGGCAAGCATAGCAAAGGCCGTACAGAATTCACCATTAGAGATAGGCTCATCCATACGTCCTTGAGGTGCTTGAACCTCATAAGTTGGGGCCAGTGGGGCAGGTCTACCATGAGACATCTTCTGAAATAGAGCAAGGATACTATCAAGATCAAGAAACCAAATATACTATTTGTAGCATGACATAATACATGAAAAAGTGAGATAATTTAGAGAACATTATCATAGACTCTCACTCATAGGCATGGTGCACTTTACACCTATGAATAAGACTCTACTTGACCTGGCATGTTGGACTCCAAGGATCATTTACAAACCTAAGGCTCTGATACCATCTTTGTCATGACCCGGGCCAAGGGTCTAAGCGTGACACGGCGAGTGGTAACCCGAGAGTCCCCAAACAAGCTCCAAGATACCAAAACTCACATCATCTGTTCGAAAACACATACAAACGTAAGCACAAAGTTTTAAGGGATGGGAAAGTAGGACTCACGCTATGGGGGCAACTCGGGACTTGGCATCTTTCATATAAGAAGCATAATCACATCACAAACATAAATCATGCCATGAGGTCATATTCATAAAGAGTCATAACCAAAGCTCTATATACATCACATGACATATAACGTAGGGAGTGCATAAGATGTCCAACAATGCCTCTAACATAAGATAGATCGGAGGCCAAGACATACCATGGGTTCACCCTCAAAGAAGGTAAATTAGCTAATGATACCATAGGTAGAAGAAGTGGTGATTAGTCCTCGAAAGATAGGACTCACTATAAGTACAATCTAGAATCCAAGCAAGACATTGTAAGGTCGATAGATAGGCTCCTCGATCCCTACATGGTGATATTATATAGGCAAAATATGCATTAGTACATTTGAATATACTAAGTATATGGGGTGCAATGCTTGAGCTTACCAAACCTGCACTTCAATGTTAGATGACAAGGGCACAGAATATAGAAAGACATATATATATATATATATATATATATATATAGAAAGGAATGTATTATAACAAGATTCTTAGATGACAAGTGCACATAATATAGGAATATATATATATATATATATATATATATATATATATATATAAAATAAGAAATGTAATATAACAAGATGCCATAAAATTCATGATGCATGATGTGCAAATAATGCTTATATATATATATATATATAATAGTGGGGATGTGTGACCATAATCGACATTACAAACCCATTTCAGATTTTAGGGTAACTGAAATTGATTGATCTGAAGATCCACGCACTCATTTTGCCTATTTTCAAATTGTGATCCTACCAGCTTTGAAGAACCTGTCAAAGACTCCAAATGAAGAAAAGCAATGGATGAAGAAATTGCAGCAATTGCTATAAATGACATTTGGGAGTTGACTGAGCTTCCAAGAGGGCATAAGACAATCGTTGTCAAGTGGATCTACAAGAAAAAGATGAACAAGAAAGGTGAAATTGAGCAATACAAAGCACACTTAGTAGCAAAAGGCTATAAGCAAGAGTTTGGTGTAGATCATAGAGAAGTTTTTGCTCCAGTTGCATGACTGGATACTAACAGACTAGCGATAGCTTTGGCTGCTCAAACTTCATGGCCTATTTTGCAAATGGATGTCAAATCGGCTTTTTTACATGGGATCTTCGATGAGTAGGTATTTATCGATCAAACTCTGGCAAGTTGTGTCAAAGTTGAAGAAGAACATAAAGTGTGTAAATTAAAGAAGGCATTGTATAGCCGACAGCAAGCTCTACGAGCTTGGTATAGTCGCATAAATGCTTATTTTTTGAAGAAGGGATTTAAGAAAATGTCTATATGAGCACACACTCTTTACAAAGATTGATGATAAAAGGAAAATGCTCATTTTTTGTTTATACGTGAATGATTTAATTTACGCTGGAAATGATATCTCCATGGTTGAAAGTTTTAAGAAGTCCATGATGGTGGAATTTGACATGACTAATATTGGGTTGATGCATTATTTCTTGGCCTCAAGTTGTTCAAACTGCATATGGAATTTTCCTCACACAAAAGAAGTATGCTTAAGAGATTTTGGACAAGTTTTAAGATGAAGAATTGCAACTTTATTAGCAGTCCTACTAAGTTTGGTTTTGAAGCTCACTAATGATCCTTAAGGAAGAAGATTTGAATAGTCTTTACAAACAAATAGTGAGAAGTTTGATTTTGACAGCCACAAGGCCTCATATTATGCATGGTGGAAGTCTTATTAACAGATATGGAAATTCCCAAAGAGATGCATCTTCTAGCCGCAGAGAGAATTTTTTGCTACTTGCGAGGAGCAACTAATTATGGTCTATTCTATGCAAAAGGAGAAAAATTAGACTTGGTTGGCTTTACTGATAGTAATTATGCGGGAGATTTAGATGGTCAAAAGAGTACGTCTGGTTATGTCTTTATGATGGGGTCGGGAGCAATTTCATGGTCTTTGCATAAGCAATCAATTTTGACTTTATCAACTATAGAAGCTGAATTTGTAGCAGCAGTAGCATATGCTTGTCAAGTAATTTGGTTACGCAAAATTGTTGAAGACATTCATTTTTCAAGCAGAATGACTCTACTACCATTTATTTTGATAGTAGTTCAGCAATAAAGCTCTCGAAAAATGCTGTTCAACATGGTCGAAGTAAACATATTGATGTCAGATTTCATTTCTTAAGGGACCTTACAAAAGATGAAGCAATTGATCTTATCTTCTGCACGAGTGAAGATCATATTGCTAATGTGTTTATCAAATCTCTCAAGTGGGCATCCTTCCTGAAGTTCATAACATTACTTGGCGTTTGCACCTTGGAAAATCAGAATTGAAACAAATTGGTTTTTCCAAATGTGGTAAACTGATTATGTGACTTTCAGTTCAAGGGAGGGATTATTAGTTATTGTTTTTTCTCTTTCAGTTCTTAGTATTTTTAGTTGATTGAATCTTTAGGAAGTAAGTTGTTGGTTGAATAAAAATAGGCTAGCGGAATCTTTTAGTTGTTAGTTTTGAGTGATAGTAGGAGTTAGTGGACTACTATCTTTCTTTTTTTGTTAGTAAGATTCTATTTAAAGAGTTCAATTGTTGTCATTCAAGCAAAGGAAAATCTTAGCCAATTGAATAGAGTCCAAGTATTTTTCTCTCTCCTAAATTTAGGTCTCTGTTTACATCAAAACTATATCTATATATTTAGAGACTTGAAAATAAATGGAAATGTTACTCACTGTTTCAAATTTTTTCTTCTTATTCCTTAAAAGAATTCTCCTCTTTTCTCCTTCCACGACACTGAATCTGATACTGTCCAATGTCAAGAAGGTACTAGATTTTCATATTGGTGCCTTTAAGAATGGACATTTTAACGCCATGATTTATAGAAAACTCCAAATGTAACGATAGCACTAATAACAAGTAGATGTGGAGCCAGAGCTAGCTAAAACTACTGAAATATTGTCAGTTGAATACTCTGTCAAAAAACTATATGGTGTGTATAGGACAAATAGTGTCACAAGTTTATACATACATACATATATATATATATATATATATATATATATATATATATATATATATATTTAACTGTGAGCACTCCAAGTAAAATTTTCTTAGCTCTGCTGCTACATGTATACTAGTGGTATCAACACTAATTAGCCAAGCCTCAACATCATCCGGATAGCCTGCGCTCTTTGATACACACTGCTTCTAATATTCTCCAGCTTCTGATATTCCTCATCCAGAGATGTAATGTTGCTCTTGTAGTATAGAAATACTCAATCCGCACAACTGGCTTGATCAATCAATCTGTAACTTGTTCCACAAATATAGATAAGAATTTCCATATCTGATTAATTAATTCTTCACTGGTACCAAAATTATTTTTCTTGTTCTCTTCAATTCAATGAATAACAAGATGTAAGATGGAGGAGACAGGAAAAGATTTATCCAGCTAATAATTTAGTTGGAAAATTATTGGACATTAGTCAAACTTAAATCCTTATATATTCTTATCATATTTCAGATTTCTCTCTTTAGCTTCTTTAACAATATTTTTTTAAAGCTTATTTTAATCATATACACACTTATATATTACTTTAATAGAAACATAGTATTTGTTATAATATTTTATTCAGATTCTTTATCAATAGGAAATGTGAGCAAAACAATGTGTGTAACAAACCGAACACAGGAATATATGAGTGCAACAACCTTTTGTAATGACCCTCCTATTCATTTTCATCATTCTAAAATTTTCAGCATTTAGAGTTTTCCTCTAGTGACTCCAAAGTCATAAGACTTGTTGAGACTGATAGTTTGGTTACCTGATCATTGTGCAAATTTCTGTATTTTTGAGCCTTTTCAACTTGAATGGTTGACTTCAAAACTAAGGCCTCGGAATACAAGTCTAACGATTTCATCATCTTTGAAAGGGTTATTTAGACTAGTGGCATGGTCGGCTCAAATTCTGAGGCTTTCGATGTGAGTTTGTGCCATTAGGCATTTTAGCTTTTAAGCTTTGGCCAAAGTTCGACTTTGATTAATATTCCTGAAAATCAAGCTTGGATGCAAATTTCATCAATGTGGTTAGATTTGAAATGTCATGTATGTGACCTAAGGTTTCTGGCTCATTTCCAGCCCTCTTGTAGGATTTGTCTTAAAATGGAACTTGGGCGTGGGATCCACTTTTTTATAGAAGACCTCTATGGAAAATCTTGACAGTTCCATTGAGTTTAGAATACCAAATTTAGTGAAGTAGTATATCTCAATTGCATACACGGGATTTCAAACAAATCTCGAGCAACCCATCAGGGATTTTGAGCCTTATTACATCGACTGATATAGCCCTTGTTGGTGCAGGCTCCCTTTCCTCTTCGTGTTTGTGCACTTAAGGTTGTGTTCATGGAGGCCACAAATTTTGGTTTTTGTATTTGTGAGACTATAGAAGTGTTTGTAAAGGCTTGTCTCCTTGTGCACCGCATTCGTGGGATAGGATCCACAATCGCAGAGAGGTCATGCCCTGAGCCTATACCTTGGATGTGTCTAGCACTCAAAAATGATTGCTGGTCCCAAGCAAACTTTGGTCTGGCTGACTACTGAATGGAAGACTAATCATACATTTGGAAGCTTCATAAAGTGAACCTTTCAAATATTTAAGTAAATCTCATGCAAAAGTCCAAAAATAGCTTTTAATATAAATAATAATAATAATGTCTAAAACATCAAAATAGATAGACTGAACTAACGCACTAACTTTGACTATCTATGAAACCTCTGTTATTCCTTGTGAGGGTACCTTAGGCATGACCAACACTCAAAAAGAATTGTCGTCCCCAAGTGAATCACTTGGCCTGATCACTCATTCAATTACTCAGCTAAAGACTCAATTAATAAGGACAACAATAGGGCGGGCTATCCAAATCAATAATTGAATAAGGAAATAGTTTTTACATAAAATAATTCAAATCAACTCAACTCAATAAATAATATTTTGAAAAATATACTTAAAGAAATGTCATCATCATTCTACTCAATCTAAGTCAACGAAGCCTCTATCAACTTTTAAGAAGGTGTCAATGTGTAAACTGTAGGCGCTACCCTCTATCCTTTGGTGTTGGTGACCAGGTATTTCTATGGTTATCTTTTTTGAAGGGCTTGACTAGGATCATTAGATCGGGCAAGCTTAGCCCTTGGTAAATTGAACTATTTTAGATTTTGAGGTGTGTTGGTAAGGGTGCATATGAGTTGGTCCGGCCTCCAACATTTTTAGCTATCTAGCTATTTTTTCATGTTTTTATGCTGCACTAGTACATTCAAGATGTGTCCCACATGATTCAGTATGATTTTGTTGAGTTAGATGATTGTTTGACCTTTGTTGAGGAGCCAGTAGCTATATTTGTTAGAGATTTCCACCAGCTTCATTTCAGACTCATTCTAGTTGTTAAAGTCCAATGGCAACACCATCCAATTGAGGATGCTACATATAAGACTAAATAGGAGATGTGGGAGAAGTTTCTCAACTTATATGAACCCTCAGGTATGTTCTATATCACGATCCAATTTCTCAGGTCATCATGGCACCTACCATAACCCACCGCTAGCTAAGCCAACCCATAAGCTATAAACATAAGTAACGGGTATTAGGGGGAAGCTAATAAAATCTAACATAAAGCAAGCAATGCATAAGAATAAAGATAGAATCAAACTGATAATACATATACAAAAGGTTCCTCCCAGAACCTGAAGTCACCAGTATAGAGCTGATATACACAAAATAAGGAGTACAAGTCCCAAAAATGGTCCAAAAAATATACACAAGCTTTGGCTAGTCTCAGGATGTACAAAAAAATTGGCCACCAAGCTGAAGGAGATAGAGTGATCCAAAATGCCAAATGCTCACTCTAGTCTCTAATGTGGACTATTGCAAGCTTGATCAGACAATGTTTGTGACTAGTGCTCAAAATGGCATCACAAAAGTTGATGCAAAGTGTAGTATAAGTACCAGGAAAACAAGTATTCAGTAGGCATCATAGGCCGGTTGGGAAGGAAATGTGAAAGTAGTATGAAAAAGAGGAATACACCTAAATCAGAGTCAAACATGTTGTCAAGAATAAAGGAAACTAACTACTACAAGAGAAGACTAAATGAAGAACTATGCTAATTATACCCAAACGGGCTAGATCTTATATGTATTTTTAGTCTACTTTTGTGACTTGTACTCTGTATTTTGTTTATAGTACCTTTATACTAACAACTTTAAGTTTCTGAAAAGATCTTTACTAATATTTAGTTCATTTCTTGCTTTTCTTCTTTTATATTGTCTTATGTATGTTGATCATATTAGTTTTCCACCGTATACCCATTATTCATAGTTTTTGGTTATGGGTTGGCTCTCCTATCGATAGGTTATGATAGGTGCCATCATGACTGATGAAATTGAGTCATGATAGCACAAATCCTTGATAAAGTCCTATCTTAACAGAAAAATACTCCTTGCCTTCTCCTAACATTCTTAGCTTATTTATTAATATATTTTTGTTGTGCCCATTACTAGCTATTCTCGGTCTAGGTTAGGCTTGCCTATTGGGGGTTAAGGTAGGCGTCATCGTGGCCTGTAAAGTTGGATCGTGACAAGTTGGTATCAAAGCCCTAGGTTCGCTGGTCTCACCTTTACAAAGCTTCAGTTTAGTAAGGTCCTGCGGATGGGTGCAGAAACGACCATATCTTATCTTTAGAGGGTACAGAATGTATTAGGAATCTCCTCTTGATTAGGTCATGTCCTTTATCACACTGATTGTGTCATGTCCTTTATCACCCTATTATATGCCAGTGGTACACATTTTTCCTTTTGACACCTCTAGAGATATTCCTCAGAACTTTTTCATAGGCCTTCTCAAGATTAATGAATTCCAAATGAAGGTCCCTTATTCTTTTTGTATACTTCTCCAACAGTCTACAAACAAGATGGATTTCTTTATTAATTGATCACCCCAACATAAATCCAAACTGATTCTTTGAAAAAGACACTCCTCTCCTCACCCTAATCTCTACTACTCTCCCTCAGACCATCATAGTGTGGCTTAGAAACTTGATACCTCTGTAATTGTTAAAGTTTTGGATATCACCCTCATTCTTGTATGATGGAACCAATATACTCCTCCTCCATTTATATAGCATCTTAGTAATCTTCAAAATAACATTAGACGACCTAGTCAACCACTACATACCATCTTTGATAGTGTTTTTCCAAAAATTCATAGGAAGTGTATTGCGTCTAATCGTTCTCCCCCGCTCATCCTACTAATAACACGTCTAACCTCCTCAACCCTGAAATACCTACAGTAATCAAAATTTTTATGACTATTAGTGTGTGCCAAATCACTCGCTCAATATCTCTATCCCTTTTTCATTTAAGAGTTTGTGAAAGTAAACTTGCCACCTTTGCTTAATAGAAGTCTCGTCCACCAACACCTCACCATCCTTATCCTTGATGTACTTCATGATACAAATAGTCAAATGTTGTTGTGTTAGCATTCATGACCGTTGACTTTATTTGTGTCTTTATTGTCTTATAAATATCCTTAAGTTTCCATTTTTCATCCTCTTCCATACACTCCAACCACTTTCTATAAGCAACCTTCTTATCTTCCACTTTGACTTGAACTTCTCCATTCCACAACCAATCACCTTAATATCCATCAAATGACCTTCTCAATACCCTTAGTACCTTGGTAGCTACTTTTCTAATGTAACTAATAGTCATGTCCCATATGTTGTTCACATCTCCACTATTACTCCAAGCCCTCATACTACTTAACTTCTACCTCATCTCCTAAGAAAGGGCAGTATTCAGGCCCTTCATCTAATCCTTGATCAGTCATAAAGGGCCTTCTTCCTCTTACCCCTCTTAATTTTTAAATCTATTACCACAAACCAATGTTTGGTGGAAATATTTTTGCTCGAAATAACCTTACAATCCTTACAAAGGCCTCTATCACCCTTTTAAAGAGTAAGTAATCAATCTGAGTCTTGGTTACCATACTACAAAAGGTAACCTAGTGATTTTCCCTCTTCAAAAAATATGAGTTAACAATAACCAACTAAAAGACTTAAGAAAAATCCAAGAGAGATAACCCACCTTGTTCCTTTCCCCCAATACTAATCCTCCATGAACATCTTCATAACCACTAGAAGTTGCACCGATATGTCATTAAAATATCCCCCAATGAAGGTCTTTTTGGTGTTCGGGATACCTCTCATAACCTCATCTAAATCTTCCCAAAAGAGCTTTTTGACATCCTCATCAAGGCCGACTTGAAGTGCATAAGCATTAACAATATTCATAACATATCTATAACATTCATAATATATCTATTGATAGTAAGTTTAGTTGACATCATCCTATCATTAATCCTCCTAATCTCAACCACATACTCTCTAAGGTCCTCGTCTACTAGGATACTAACTACATTTCTATCCCTAGACCCTCTGGAGTACCACAATTTAAACCCAACCATGTTTCAAGATTTGGTACCTACCCATCTAGTCTCCTAAACATATGCTATATTAATTTGTTTCCTCTTAAGACTCTTGACTATCTCTGTGGACTTTTCTATAAGAACCCTATGTTCCATGATCCTACACTTAACTTCACTAAGCATGTTCCCCTCTTACCATTACTACCCCTCATCTTTGACTCTAACTAAAGACATGATCCTAGTCTGCCATTAGTCTCTGATGCGACTAAACTAAGAATCGATAACTCGATAGACTATAGTAGATCAAGCACATATAAAAACCTCAAAACAAAGAAACAACCCAAAGATACAATGGTATATAGACCAGTAAAATATAATGTAGAATAATGCATAATAATCAATACGCAAAAATGAGATATCAAAAACAATATTAGTGGAAAATACAATAAGCTGTCTAAAAATAAGTTAAACAAGTCAAAGAAAGGAAACTCAATTCAATTTCACAATAAACAGTCAAGAAACAACAAAATCAATTCAAGAAAATTGATGTATTTCTACAACAAACAAGTAAAGGAAGAGAAACCCAATTCAATTTCACAATAAACAGTCAAGAAACAACAAAATCAATTCAAGAAAATTGATGTATTTCTACAACAAACAAGTAAAGGAAGAGAAACCCAATTCAATTTCACAATAAACAAGTTAAATAATAGCAGCTCAATTCATGAAAATTAATATATTTTCACAACAAACAAGTCAAAGAAGAGAAAACCAATTTAATTTTACAATAAACAAGTTAAATAATAGCAGCTCAATTCATGAAAATTAATATATTTTCACAACAAACAAGTCAAAGAAGAGAAAACCAATTTAATTTTACAATAAACAAGTTAAATATCAACAAACCAATTTCAGAAATTTGATATATTTTCACAATGAACATGTTAAGAAGAGAAAACCCATTCAATTTCACAACAAACAAGTCAAATAACAACAACCTAATTCAAGAAAATTGACATAGTTTCACAATATATATCAATTTTCAAACCTATGACAAGAAATAAAAGAAGAACGGAATGATAGAACCTGGTTTATATTTCACTAAAAATTATTTTCTTAATGCTTCATTAGAATTCATTGAAACCTGACAAAATTTGGTGTAGAAATTGGTCACCGGCATCTTTTGCCGTCTCTGGAAAAGCTCTTTTTGTCAAAACTTTATAACAAATTGAGTTGATAAAATGACAAGGAATGTATTCGTCCTGGTAGTTTGAGGTCATTAATATCTTTCTATGTAGAACATATATTTTAGCTTCATTACATTGTTTCATTACTTACGAAGGGAGAAAAAAAGGGAAGTTTTAAAAAAGAAAAAGTACAAAAAGTTGCAAGTTAGAATACGTTGAGTAAATTTTAGGTTAATCTTTACATTATTGCCTACTCTGTAAACTTTTCATTCATTTTCGAATATCTAAATATCTAGTTATCATCCTCCACGGATTTTTCTAAAATATGGTACATTAAACAATGTTCATTTCTCATGGTAGTCATTTTTTGGACAAATAGGTGTTGCATGTAATATTTTAGCTTATAATAGAAGACTTATTCTCTTATTCAATTTTGTTTTTTTAAATAAAGACCTATTGGGCCATTTTATTTAAAAATAGAACAGTTCAGCCCATGCAGCCGAGACTAAAATTAGACAAAATAGCATAACAAAATACAATCAATTTAGCAAAGTGGAAATAGATGGACAATTCTAGAAAGAGAAAATCAAAGAGGAAATTGAAGCATCCAGATCTTCGATGTCGATGCTCATGTTTTGAGGTCCCCGTAGGGAACGATCTTCAAGAATCTTTATGACTCCAGAATATTATCATAGTATAGGGGAAGAAGAACTTTAAGCCTTTTTTCCTCGTATTCGTCATCGTTAGGATTTTCCGATGTCTCTTTTTCATTCTTTCTCGATTTTCTCGGTGGTACTCTGGTTTCGTAAGATGTTTTCCTTTATGAGTAGGAGGCTCTGGCAATTGGGTTTCTCTCTCTCTTGACCTGATATCTCAGTTCCAAAAATCACTCGATTTGTACATTTATTTTTTGTATCAAACCAAAACCCTAGAAATTGGAAAAAGCATATAGGGTGAGCCATTAACAACCCTATCTTCTAAAACCATTTTGTAGGGTATAGCGAACTAATAACTTTTTTCAGTATATCATTCTAGCAAGGAGTTCTGGCGGCATCATTACTCCAGATTCCAGTATGGATTTCCAATGAGATAGTCCGGCGAGAAGCAGATTCTGGCGAAGTTTTTGGGCAATGTCTACAATTTTATTTGCCAGTATTTTTCCAGCAAAATTCAATAGTTTTGTCACTAGAACTCCAGGTGATATCTTCCAATTTCTTGTTATTTCTCATTTTAATCAATTCTATCCTTTTTCTTTTCCTTTTTTCATATCTAGTTTATTCTGATTATGGGTTTTTGAGATGAGGGTTTCTAGAAAACAAACTCTCTATTCTATGAGGTACTGGTAAGGTCTGCATATATTTTACCCTCCCTAGACCCCTGTTATAGGATTTTACTGGGTATGTTGTTGTTGTTGTTGTTTATCCAAGAAGCTTTATCAGGTGACTTTGACATCTCAAATTAGTCCTCCTTTCTTAAATCTATCATTCAATAGATTGAATCTCACAATAGAGACTTATTCCACCATTGAATTTTAAATTATTAAAAGATTAACCAAGCTTCCTGTACAAATACTCTAATGGCTTGCCAATAAATGTAGCCTTTCTTCTTCAGAAGTTGAAAGGAGTAACTTTAAAACCTTCAACAACAGCTTGAACTTCTTTAGTCTCTTCTTTAATGGATTGAACCCCACTAGGTTAAACCACTATCTAAGTCAAGAATATTGATATCTTGTGTTGTTTTATGCATTATGTTACTTGTGTATGAATAATCAATTACTGTAGTAAAACACTAATCGCAATCTTTGAGTCCTGATTTCATACCATTTGCAACACCTCAAAGCTCTCACCATGTGCATAGTATTTAACCAACTAAAAAATATTTCAGATGTCAAAGATTGAATTAGTAGTCTATTTCTCTTCACTTCTCTTTTACATCCATTTTAATAACCCATCTTGAGATAAGAAGTCCCACATTGGCAAAACATAAGAGAGATGCTGGGTTAATAAGTAAAGGACTATTTATATACTATGAGACACCTTTTGGGGTGAGCCCAAAGGGACAAATCCGTGATGGGCTAAGCCAAAGAGTAGAAAATACTTCACACTGTTGGGTCAGGTGGTACCAGAGCCACTCTTGTGTCAGCCTTGTTGATGTGGCTTAGAGTTCAATTGAGTTTAGGCGAATCTCGGTGAGGCGAGACAAACCTCAGTGCTGAGTCTAGGTGAATCTCATGCGGTGGGGCAAACCTCAGCAAGGAAACTGAGTCCATAGAGGGGGTATATGTAATAACCCATCTTGAGATGAAAAGTCGCACATCGACAAAACATAAGAGAGATGCTGGGTATATAAGTGTTAGATTTATGCCTTGAATCTGTTTCCATACCATACTCCTACTTTTGGGCTTAGGTACCATAAGAAATAGTTTCAGTTTATGGCAAAATTTAGATTCTGTTGAAGCAACAAGGGCTCTGGATGCCATTGTCAAAGAAGGCAACTGATACCGAAAATGCTGAGATGGTTGTTCTGGAGGAAAAGGCACATTCGACGATTATGCTGTGTCTCGCTGATGACATCATCACTGAGGTCGCCGAGGAGGAAACAACATCAGGTTTGTGGTTGAAACTTGAAAGTCTGTATATGACGAAATCCTTGACCAATAAGTTGCTCTTGAATCAATGTCTGTTCAGTCTTCGAATGCAAGAAGGCATGCCTCTTCATGAGCATTTAGATCAATTAAATATGA
>DF358604.1:40194-59092 GCA_000787875.1 Solanum virginianum
ACCAAGCCTGTTCCACATAGCAAGTTCTATGTGACGTACCATTTTCTTAGAAGCGAGAAGAGAGTTAAGGTGAAGAAAGTGGGTACTGCTGATAATCCTGATGATATGCTCACCAAGCCTGTTCCACATAGCAAGTTCTAACACTGTCTGGACTTGCTAAACATGAGAAGCTGTTGATTGCCCCTTGGGGCAATAATCTGAGGCAGAGAAGTGATGTCTGGCACTATTGATTATATATCTGTATGTTTTCTGTTATTGATGAGAGGATTCAAGTCAAGGTGGAGATTTGTTAGATTTATGCCTTAAATCTATTTTCATACCATACTCCCACTTCTGGGCTTAGGTTTTTTGTTTTGGGCCTATTTTTAGAAGGCCTATCTATATATACTTTGTAACCTAGCTGGAAAAATACTATATTCTGATAACTCCTCAAATCAATAAACTATCTCTTCTCTGCCCGGGGACGTCGCCGATGCATTGTCGTTGGACCACGTTAAATTCTGTGTTCGTTTTTGTTATTTTCTCTACGTTTATACGCATCTGTTCTAATAATAAGTAAAAGACTGATCTATATACTGTGAGACGCCTTTTGGGGTAAGCCCAAAGGGACCAATCCATGATGGGGCTAGGGCCAAGAGACGACAATACTACATATTGTGAAATGATCAACTCTAATTCATTTGAATATATTGTGGAACCTGTCAATTTAATTCTCATGTATGGTGTTTTGTACTTGTCAAGGATGATTATCTTTTATCCTGAACTGGTAACTTTCTGAAAAGATTTATATTCATAATTACTTGCATAATGAAAAGCCAAGTTAGCAAAGAAGTCTGCCAGAGTATTTCCCTCCTTTAAAGAGTGGTGCTCTTACTGATAGCACCTCTCTTAGCCTGTTCATGGAGTTGATCACCATTGTCACTGTCCAAATATTTTTTAAATCTAACATTTTCCTTCTCTATTTAAATAATTGGATAAATTTTTTTCTTCATTTAGTATAAGGTGGTAGAAAAAAAGAGAAGAAAAACTCATACATCCTTTTGTTTTGCTCTCTCAAAATCTTCACAAGCTAAAAAATGAATTTTAATACTTTCATCAATTGTGAGAAAACTAGTTACGTGGATGTTCCTCCAGCCTATGTTGGCCTTAGAATTCGCTTGGTTGACCATGATACAAATTCTCTTTCAAACGTAGCAATAATTCTTGAAGAGAATTCTTTTAAACATATATTAATCTTATATTTCTTTAAGTTCTCTCATATGTATTGAGATTTTTCTCCTATTTTTTATTGGATCTTCTAGGTAAAATCTACACTTATAGTCTATAATTAAAAAAAGTGAATTTCTATAAAATTAATGATAAATAAATTTTTTTTTTCAAATTTCAACACTCAAATCTACTCCAAAAATTTGAATTTAAAATATAAGTCCATGTATAACAACAAAAAATCAATCATTAATTTTACAAAAATTTACTTTTTTAATAATAGACTATAATATAGATTTTACCTAGAGATCCAACAAGAAATAGGGGGAAAAGGCTCAATACATATGAGAGAAAACCTAAAGAAGTATAGTATTAATGTACCTTTAAAAGAATGTTCTTCAAGAATTGTTGCTATGTTTGAAAGAGAATTTGTATCATGATCAACCAAGAGAATTCTAAGGCCAACATAAGTTGGAGGAACATCTACATAACTAGTTTTCTCACAATTGATAGAAGTATCAAAATCCATTTTTTGGCCTTTGAAGATTTTGAGAGAGCAAAACAAAAATGATAAGAGGAGCTACTGATAAGAGGATGAGATAGAGGATGAGCAAGGGGTAGAGGTCGAGAAAGGGTAGCGCCCACAAGGGTGAGGCCCAAGCTTAGAATTTATCTAAAGGAGAGACCCGTCTTACACCTCAAATTGAGATAGAGAAGAATGTAGAGATTGGGGTTGAGGAGAATGCAGAAATTGAGGAAAATGCACAAGTTGGGACATGCAGGAGTTCCCCCTCTAGACTCGGCACTTTCCTAGCAAGTATTGACTTTTCTGAGAGGGTTGGCCAGTTATTGAACCATTTCCACGATGTCTGTTACCCTAGCTCCAATCACTCACCCTGGTTTTTCGTCTCTTGGTTTAATGATGTCTCCGTATGTGACTATGAAAATTGTATTAGAAATAAAGGCATAAGGGATCATGCTACATTTTTATGAAGTTTTCTATTTAGTCAATGAAACTCAAGAATGTAAGGCAGTATGTGAATTGGCACAATAAGAAGCCAAATGAAAAAATCCAACACAACAAGGCTTATCAAGTTGATGGTTTAGACAACACATCTTGTACTAAGAAACTACAAGATAGAAGGGAAAAAACATAGTAAGTTGCTCTATGATTTATCAAAATCAAGCGGTAGTTTCTAAGAGAATGATAAATACTAATGAGGAGGCACAAGTTAAAAGATGTGGTACTTCAGAAAAAGAGAAGGATTATTCTTTGCTTTCGAAAATAACTATAGAAAGACCACAAAAGAAAATACCACACTAGCGATGGACACCAGATCTTGATAAGAAATTAGATGAGGTTGCTCATGAGTTAGGATAAAAAGGTAAGCATTTAATGATTTAGTTTCCATTCCAACACAAAGAAGTAGAAAAAAATAAGAACATTAGTTAATGAAAATAGTATGTTGACATTTTCTGATTGTTCACAAATTTACTATTAAATTCTTATTATTTGTCTTATCCTGTCGATTTAGCCCCTACTATTCATGTTCGGGAGAGGATGTGTGTGTCAGATTTGACTAAGAAATAGCTCACCTATTGTCTAAAGGTATCCGAATATGAAAAAAAGTAGAGGATATCCTAGTTATGACATTTATGATTCAAGGTTTTGTCAAATTTTCCTAATATTTTTCTTCTTTATGGTCCTTATGTAGAAATACCAATCCCAAAAACAACAATCTCCAAATGTTCAACTAGCTACTTCAAAAAACTTCAATGAGGAACAACATTCCAATGTGTTGAATTCGTTTCATAACTTACCAACCCACTCAAAAAAGTCAATACTTACTAGGCAATTTTTGGGTCTAAAAGGTGAACTCCTGCAGTCCCTGCTTGTTCATCTTTCTTAGTGACTTCTCTACGAATTTCAATGAATTATTTTAAGGAGCTAACATACCTTAACCACCTGAAGTTCCTTTAGCTTCATAGAGTTCAAATGGTTATTCCTTGAACTGGTGGAATGACTGGATTGAATTGCTAGAACTTGGCAATTTTGAGCTGAAATAATGCCAGAAATCAAAGTGTAAGATCTTACAACTCAATACAAGTATCCACAAGATCAATTTCGAACAAAAAATAGCGATTCATATGGTTAAGATTTATTTTGAAATTTGATAATATTTATATATTTTTTGCCAATAAAAGCCAGAATCCCATATATACATTATTACACTTCTAGAGATATTCAAGACTTTTATATTAACGATAGAATGTAATTAAAAAAGTTGTTGGACAGTTTTTATTGATCTATCAGGATTGACTTGTGTAGAATTCAAAGAATATTTGTCTTTCATTTTTTTTTTTTGCACATGTAAGGATTGAACGAATATTTTCTTTTCCTCCTATTCAATAATGAGAGAAACAAATACACATTAGGAAAAGAAAATATTCATTCAATCCTTACATGTGCAAAAAAAAAGACAAATATTATTTGAATTCTACACAAGCCAATCATGATAGATTGATAAAAACTGTCAAATAACTTTTTCAATTACAATCTATTGTTAAATATAAAAGTCTGAATTTCTCCAGAAGTGCAATAATGTATAAATGGAATTCTGGATTTTATTGGCGAATAATATAAATATTATCAAATTTCAAAATAAATCTTAAGCGTATGAATCACTATTTTTTGTTCGAAATTGATCTTGTGGACACTTGTATTGGGTTGTAAGATCTTTTACTTTGATTTCTAGCATTGTTTCAGCTCAAAATCATCAAGTTCTAGCAATTCAATTAATTCATTCGACCAGTTCAAGGAATAACCATTTGAACTTTATAAAGCTAAAGGAACTTCAGGTGGTTGAGGTATGTTAGCTCCTTGAAATAATTAATTGAAATTCGTAGAGAAGTCACTAGAATTAAACACATGTGAATATTGTTCCTCATTGAAGTTCTTTGAAGTAGCTAGTTAAACATTTGGAGTTTGTTATTTTTGGGATTGATATTTCTTCATAAGGACCATAAAGATGAAAAATATTAGGAAAATTAGTCAAAACCTTGAATCATAAATGTCATAATTAGGATATCCGTCTACCTTTTTCATACTTAGATACCTTTAGACAGTAGGTGAGTTATTTCATACTCAAATCTGGCACATACATCCTCTCCATAACATGTCTAGTAGGGTCTAAATTGACATGGTAATAAGACAAATAATGAGAATTTAATAGTAAATTTGTGAACATTCAAAAAATGTCAACTTACGATTTTCCTTAACCAATGTTCTTGTTTTTTCTACTTCTCTATGTTGGAATAGAAAATCAATTATTAAATGCTTACCTTTTTTATCCTAACTCGTGAATAGCCTCATCTAATTTCTAATCAAGATATGGTATACATCGCAGGTGCTGTCTTTTATTTTGTGGTCTTTCTGTAGTTAATTTTGAAAGCAAAGAATGATCCTTCTCTTTTTCTGAAGTACCACATGCTTTAACTTGTGCCTCCTCATTAGTATTTCTCATTTTCTTAGAACCTGCCTCTTGATTATGATAAATCTCATAGAAATTTGCTATGCTTTTTCCCTTTGGTCTTGCAGTTTCTTAGCACAAGATGTGTTGTCTAGTACAACAACTTGATTAGCCTTGTTGTGTTGGAATTTTTCTTTTGGCTTCTTACTATGCCAATTCACATGTTTCCATACATTCTTGAGTTCATTGATGAAATATAAAACTTCCTAAAAATGTAGCATGTTTCTTGTGTCATTAATTCTAGTACCATTTCCATCTTCACCTCCAGAGACATCAGTAAACCAAAAGATGAAAAATCAGTGTGAGTGATTGGAGCTAGGGCGACGGGCACTGTGGGAATGGTTTCATAACTTACCAACCCACTCAAAAAAGTCAATACTTGCTAGGCAATTTTTGGGTCTAAAAGGTGAACTCCTGCAGTCCCTGCTTGTTCATCTTTCTTAATTTCTATGTTCTCCTCAAACTCAATCTCTACATACTCCTCTATCTTAACCTGAGGTTTAGGAGGGGCCTCTCCTATAGGTACATTCGCAACTTGAACCTCACCTCTAGCAGGCACTACCATTCCTCGATTCTACCCCTTGCTCATCCTCTCCCTTGTCCTCTTATCGCTAGCTCCTTTGCTAGGTCATTGGTGGGAGTTGCTAGCCTCATACCATTGTAGCAAGTGTCAACCATTTGCAGGTAGAAGAGTAAAATAGGTTAGATATAAATTTGGATCACTTGGAGTTGTCAAACCAGTCCAATTACAAGGTATGGAAAACATGTATGAAATGATACCTTGTGGGTGAGGATTTGTGGGATGTTGTTAATGGGAGTAACACAAGTCTTCCTGTCGACGAACTGGAAAATAATAGTGTATACAAGAAGTGGAAGTAGATTAGTACAAAGGTGGAGTTCATCCTTAAGAGGTCAATATCCTCCAGCTTATTTGATCATCTTATAAGGTGCAAATCAGCTCATGAAATATGGAGGACACTCGATCAGTTGTTCAACAATAAGAATGAAGCTCCGCTATAGATATTGGAGAATGAATTAGCTAACACCACTCAAAGTAATCTTTTTATAGCTGAGTATTTTTTGAAAATTAAGAATTTATGTTCTGAGATATCTTTATTGAATCTGAAGGACGCTATCTCTAAAGCACGAATGAGAAGAATTATCATTCATAGTTTGAAGCCTGAATATATTCCCTTTGTAATGTCAATTCAAGGGTGGACTCAACAACCATCCTTGGAGGAATTTGAGAATTTATTCTCATAACAAGAATTACTAGCCAAACAGTTGTCTAATGTATTTGTTAATGAAAGGGAAGGAACTGCTCTTGTGGCCAATAAGAGAAACTTTTTAAGGAAAAAACAAGAGATACTCTACATGATCGATCCTCAAGTGGTTCAAGCTCACCTAGAAAGAAGGGAGAACCTTCTAATTATTATAGCAAGAAGCCTCTCGGATGCTATCAATGTGGAAATATAAGGCACATAAAAATGATGTTGCCAAGTTAAGGATAGCAATATGGCTCAAATTGCTAAAGCCTTGGAAGAAGAAGACTGGGAAGATGTTTAGTAGCTGAGACTCGAGTAATAGATGTCATGGTGATGATGTTCACACTCTAATAAGAAAGTAATCGTTGTTAGCAATTAACCTAATTGAGGTTAGGATCGAATCCACAGGGAATACAAGGCTTGATTACAAGATTTCACCACTAATCATTTCTAGTATTTATGAGTACAATTTCTAAATAGGGGGGTTGTGTTTCAAAAACAAAATAAAACTACCACTAACTATAACGCGACTCATTTATTTGGGCTACAAAAGATGACCCACTTTATTAGGCCCAATGTCCCTCATCCTAGAGGCCCACTTGATGCCACGTGTCAGATGATGTGGCATGCTAAGTCAATAAAGAAACCAATAGGATCACACCATGTGTCAGAATGACATTGCATTCCTATCTTAAATCAAAGGCCGATAAAAATATGCCACATGTACAAGTGGTCTGTCTCAACCAATCAAATATTGCCATGTCACTTGAAAAGAGTCCTATTCTTATCACTTTTCCTGCACTATGTCACCTTAAATCAGATTGGCCAGAAGAAAGCCTGATTCCATTATAACTCAAGGAGTCTAATTCTTATCACTTTTCCTACACCATGTCACCTTAAATCTAATTGGCCGGAAGAAAGTATGATTCTATCATGACTCATCTATTCTACAACTATAAAAAGGGGTCCTCATAATTCAGAATTTACATAAAGAATTTTAACAAGAAGGCAGAGAGAGCTCATGGATCAAACACACAGATTTCTCTACAAGCAATAAGAAGAATTCAAGAAATCAAGAAATCAAGCATTCAAGTTCAAGAACGCATCAAGATCAAGATCACAGGATTCAAGAACAAGCCCAAAAGCCCTTGAATTCAAGTACAAATCAAGATCAAGTTCAAGAGCAAGATCATATCAAGTTATATATCAAGATCAAGACCACCAAATTCAAAATCAAGCCCAAAAGCCCTTGAATTCAAATACAAGTCAAGATCAAATCCTTCAAGTTTTTCAAGATTCAAGAACAAGCTAAAGAACCCTTGAATTTATATTTGAAAATGTGAATTAGAGGAATCATAGAGATTTTAGAACTCACTCTTTGAATAAAATACTACGATTGTAGCAATATTTTTCGTTCCTTGAATAATATTTTCTAGACGCGAATTTTATTGTCATACAAATTCTGGCATGCCTACTAAGACAATCTCTACCTCTTATCTCAGCTTTTCAAGAATCAAAGAATATTTAAATGGCTTCCAAAAAGATCAACTCCCAATCATCTTCCTTCAAGGCTGCTGATTCCAAGTTCTCCGCTGAAGTAGAGGGAATTCCGAGTATTACTTTTGGAAGTGTTAAATCTGTTACAAGGAGCAAAGCCACTATGCTAGGACAACAAATACCGTGAGTGTCATCCGTACCAACTCCTGATTTTGGATCTTTAACTTCAAGGGGAGCAAGGTTCTCTACATATGCTTCAGACGGAGGAAGCAGTGTTGCTGAGAAGATCAAGTAGACTTTAGCTCTACCTGAGGTCTCTAGTTCTAAGAATTCTACTACAAAGAAAGACCAAGACACATCCAATGAATCTTCTCCACAAGCATCGCATAATGTGAGACCTCTGAAGATCAACTTCCATGATAATCCATGCTACTCTTTTATGCCTCCAACAGTTATGCACGCGATGACAACTAATGCTTCATCCATGGAGGAACAACTTGTAAGTCTGGCAAAGATGATTGAAGGACATACTAGTCATGCAAGCAATGACAACTAATGTTTTATCCATGGAGGAACAACTTGGAATTCTGGCAAAGATGATTGAAGGACTAACTAGGCATATGCAACACCAAGAGTCTTGCATCGATAAGTTGATGGATAAAGTAGATGGCTTATTAGATGGGGAATCTAGCCATGCACCTAGGAGGGGTATCAAGATTCAAGAAATTGAAAATCCTGCGGAGCAAATGCCAACTCTCAAGGAGCTGCTAGTTTCTACCTAAGGAATGATCCCACTTGATCAACTAAAGAAGTTCATTGAAAAGACCATTAAAGACAAGTATGAAGTCTCCACCAAGTCTTCCCATATGTATGCCAAGCCTTACACTATAAGGATTGATAGCCTCAAAATGCCTGCCGGTATTCAACCTCCAAAATTTCAGCAATTCAAAGGCAAAGAGAATCCAAAGCAGCATGTTGCACACTTTGTAGAGACATGTAATAATGCTGGGACCTATAGAGATCATCTCGTCAAACAATTTGTCCATTCCTTGAAAGGAAATGCCTTTGACTGGTACACAGATCTTGAGCCTCATTCTGTTGACAGTTGGAAGCAACTGGAGCATTAGTTTCTCAATCGCTTCTATAGCATAAGGTGCATAGTGAGCATGCTAGAACTTGTAAATACTCGCCAAAGAAAAGATGAACCAGTCATTGACTTCATAAATCGATGGAGGAACGTAAGTCTCAGCTGCAACGATAGACTTAGTGAAGCTTTTGCAATAGAAATGTGTACTCATGGAATGCACTAGTAGCTTCTCTATATCCTACAAGGGATCAAACCTAAGTCTTTTGAAGATCTAGTGTCTCATGCTCATGATATAGAGTTGGATATGTCTTCTGCCGAAAAAGATGGAATGCTTGTTCACAATCCTCATAAAGGAAAAGACAAGCAAAAACCAAAGAAATGGAGCAAATTTGTGCTCAGAAATGATAACAAGGAATCCCATGACTGTCAATGCATCGCCCGTGAAATTCACTACAAAGGAAAGCGGGAAGCAGAGTGTGAAGATAACTTTTTAGAGGCGTCCAAATCGAAAGTTGACTTTAAAGGAGATGCAAGAAAAAGAACACCCTTTTTTTGGATTTTGATGTTTCTCAAATATTTGATGAGTTGGTTGAACTGAAGCTCATCAAGTTACCGGAGATGAAATGGCCCGATGAAGCTGGAAAGACTGATGATCCAAACTATTGCAAATATCATAGACTTTTGGGTTATCCTCTTGAAAAGTGTTTTGTCTTCAAAGACCAAGTCATGCAATTGGCTAGGGAAGAGAAGATTGTCCTTGATGATGAGAAAGCTAGTTCTAACCAAATCTCCATCACTTGTGGCTCGCTTGACCCGATCCAAATATATACCTCTGAAAAGGAGAAGTCTTTAGAGCCCAACAAAATTCAAACTGATAGAGATGATGATGAAAGTTAGATTTTTGTGACTAGGTAGAGGCACAACAAGAAAAGCTCACGGAGAGAATTAACTAAGAAACTGACCAGATGAAGGATGGTGAGGAGACTAAAGAAGCAAAAGCTAGTAACGCATCTAAAGAAAGAAAGGGTGGAAGTGCATCACTACCAGAAGGCATGATATCCTGTGACTTTTGGAGAGTTCTTGCCAAGTTGGTTTCATACTGGAACTGCCTAAGACAATAATGAGGCATCATATTTTAACACTGATAAAGGAGAGATAGTAGGTGAAAGCTCATCAAAGATGTCTTCAATGGATAAAGAACAAGTAATAGGCAAAACCTTATCAAAAGCGTCTCCCTTATCTTCTGAGAAGCTTGCAGAACCTTCTTCTCAAGAAGCACATGCATGTGATACAAAAATCATATTTACATAGGATGATTTCTTATTTGGTGAAAAGCTACATAATCATCCTTTGTACATGGTGGATCACGTGCTAGAGAAGAGCATAAATAGAATCTTGATTGATGAAGGATCTGAGGTTAACATTTTGCCCATCCATATATTGAAAGAACTAGGCATCACAATTGAAGAGCTTAGTGAAAGGCATCTGTTAATACAAGGATTCAATCAAGGGGGGCAGAAGTCCATAGGCTCCATTAAGTTAGAAATCCATATTGGTAATTTGCAATCTAGTGCATGGATATACGTGATCGATACAAAGACTTTATACAATATATTGCTTGGTAGGCCTTGAGTGAATAAGAACAAAATTGTCTCATCCTTTTACTACTAATGTTTGAAGTATCTCCAAGATGGAATTGAAAGGAAAATAGTTACTGATGATAATCCTTTCATTGAAACTGAGTCACACTTTGCTGATGCAAAATTCTATCTGAAGAATTATATTGAGAAGGAACCAAAACTTGACGATGTAAAATCGACTAAGCCCAATGCACTTGCCAGCAAAAGATCTAATATGATGGTTGGAAAGGTCAAGGCCAGTATAGGGGAGTTGATGTCTTGTCCAGATAAAGGGAAGATCATGTCCTCAAAAAAAAAAAGCCAACTTTTGTACCCCGTTATGTTCTAAAGGTAAAGAAAGTGGTAGGTTAATCATCTGATATTCAGGGAAATATATCGAGAGGGCTAACTCTTCCTATCAAACGCATTGATGCAATTAACTTGTCTTCAAAGCTACTAGGATAGTTTATGGCTCAAAATCCATCACAGGATATGTCACTCCCTCCAAAACATACTGAAGCATTATTTTCAAGCTCATGTTGTTCGTCTTATATCTAAAGCAAATCCCATCAATTATTTCATTTTGAAACCAGTCCTCAGCGACCGACTCGCAAGACAAGTTACTTGCAAAGGCTGGATACAACCCTAATGAGCCATCTAAATTAGGAAAACTCCCATCAGATGATGTCACTAGGAAAGCACACGAAGGTTTGGGCTATAGCCAACCACTTCCAGTCCGTATTTCCATAAGAAGAGCAAGTAACAATTAGATCACCATCAAAGATTAGTCCTCTTCTTCTAACAAAAGGCCTTCTGTCTTCGATCGACTTGGGAAACCCACTATGAGAACTTCTGTGTTCGAGAGGTTGGGACAATTAAAGAAAGAAAATAAGAAGCATCAGAGAAGTTACCTAAGGGTGACAACACTTGCTCCGCTTATCCAAAAGGATATCTAAAGCACAATTCCCTTGAGGATTAAGTGAAAAGTGGAACTCATGGTTTTATGTGGTGAGGTACTAAAGGCAAAGGCTCACACTGTGGTTTACACCAAGGAACATGAGGAAGATGAAGAAAGTGTGGGCTTCTCATATCATATTGTAGCTTTGAGGGAGCTCGATGCCTCATCTCAAGTAAAGGTTGATGGAGGCTCAGAATACATAGCTCGGTGTTACCATATATATGTTAGTGAGAATGATACACAAGAGGAAGAAGATGCTGGAGATGCTCTACCAAAACTGGAAGAAGGAGTGAAAGCCATAATAGATCCTTTAAAGGAAGTTAACCTTAGCACGGATGAAGACCCAAGGCCAACTTACTTAAGCATTTTTCTAGAAATTGAGGAAGAAAACACTTATATGAATCTGCTCAAAGAGTATAAGGATGTCTTCGTTTGGAGTTACAAAGAAATACCTGGCTTGAATCCTAAAGTAGCGGTCCACTAATTAGCAGTCAAGAATGGTGCTCGCCTTGTGAAGCAGACCTAAAGATGTTTTAGGCCAGAGTTGGTACCATTATTTGAGAATGAAGTCAACAAGCTAATTGAGGCAGGCTTTATTCGTGAAGTTAAATAACCCACGTGGATTTTAAGCATTATTCCTGTGAGGAAGAAGAATGGCCAAATTCGAGTTTGTGTTGACTTCAGAGATCTCAACAATGCATGTCATAAAGATGAGTTCCCATTGCCCATTCCAAAACTAATAATTGATGCTATAACTGGTCGAGGTGATGTCATTCATGGATGGTTCTTCTGGCTATAATCAATTCCGCATGTCAGCAAAGGATGAAGAACTCATCGTATTTCACACCTCTAAAGGTATATATTGCTACAAAGTGATGCCTTTTGGTCTAAAAAATGTTGGTGCCACATATTCAAGGGCTATCAAAATATATTTGATGACTTAATCCACAAAAATGTTAAATTTTATGTTGATGATTTGGTGGTGAAGTTGAGAAAGAGGGGTGACCATTTGAAAGACTTAAGAATGGTGTTTGAATTGCTCCAAAGATATCAGCTAAGGATGAACTAATTGAAATGTGCCTTTGGGTTTACTTCTGGCAAATTTCTTGGCTTTATTGTCCGACATCGAGGGATCAGGAGATGCCAACCATTCAGTCATCTTATGAAGAAGGGTGTTCCTTTTAAGTGAGAACAAACATTTAATGAAGCTTTTGAAAGTATCAAGGCATATCTAGTAAACCCTTCAGTTCTAGCAGCCCATATACCTGGAAAGTCATTGATACTCTACATTATGACACAAGAAAGGTCCATTGGAGCCCTATTAGCTCAAGAGAATAACGAAGGCAAAGAAACCTCCCTCTACTACTTGAGTAGAATGATGATACCATATGAGCTGAATTATTCACCAATCGAAAAGTTATGTTTGACTCTAGTATTCTCAATTGAAAAGATGAAGCATTATTTTCAAGCTCATGTTGTTCGTCTTATATCTAAAGCAAATCCCATCAATTATTTCATTTTGAAACCAGTCCTCAGCGACCGACTCGCAAGATGGTATCTCTAATTCCAACAGGTTGAGATCATGTATGTCCCTTAAAAAGCTGTAAAGGGACAAACATTTGCAGACTTCTTGGCAGACAATCTGATAGAAGATGATTAGGAGCTAACTGATGAGCTCCCTAATGAAGATTTTATGGCTATTGAAATACAACCTCCTTGGAAGATGTACTTTGATGGGGCTGCATATTGTGGCAGAGCTGGCGCTAGAGTGGTATTTGTCACTTCACAAGGAGAGGTCCTACCATTCTCCTTCACATTGAAACAACACTGCTCCAATACTGTCACAAAATATCAAGCATTGATACTTGATCTCGAAATGGCTATCGACATGAAACAATTGCAACTGCAAGTCTTTGGTGACTCTCAGCTAGTGATTAAATAGATTTTGGGAACTTATGAGGTAAGACAGCCAGAACAATGCCCATATAACTATTATGCTCAAAAGTTAATAGGATAGCTTAGAGATGTAAACCTCTAACATGTGCTGAGAAAGGAAAATAAAACAGTTGATGCCTTAGCTGCTCTAGCTTCAACTCTAACTTTTCCTGATCAAATGTAAGTTACTATCTTCCAACAATGGGTAGTACCACCACTGGATGAAGATGAACATATGGGGGATAAGCTTAAGCATGTTGTTGCAATTTCTAAAGTCAATAGAGAGGACTGGCGACAACCTATCATTGATTATTTATGTTACAGGATACTCCCAGAAGATGCCAAAAGAAAGAGTGACATCCGTCGTCTTGCACCTCATTTCTTTTACTATAAGGACATATTATATAAAAGATCATTTGAGGGGGTACTCCTCCGATGTCTGGGAGAGGAAGAAGCTAGTCATGCTCTACAGGAAGCACACTCGGGAGTATGTAGATTGCATCAATCTGGACCAAAGCTCCACTTTCACATAAAGAGAATGGGGTATTATTGGTCAACCATGGTAAGAGATTGCTTGGATTATGCTTGAAGGTGCAAGGCTTGTCAATATCATGTGAATTTCATGCATCAACCGCTTGAAGTTTTATACCCGACTATTGCATCTTGGTTGTTTGATGCTTGGGGATTGGATGTGGTTGGACGACTTCCAAAATCTTCTGGTGGATACCTATATATTTTGGTTGCAATAGATTACTTTTCAAAATAGGTCGAAGTTGTTTCTCTTAAAGAAGTAAAGAAGGAGAATGTTGTAAATTTTATTCGAGTGAATATCATATACTGATTTGGCATTCCTTGATACATAATAACTGATAATGGCAAGTCATTTGATAACAAATTGATGAATAAGATTTGTGATCTTTTCGGCTTCAAGCAGTGCAGATCCTCTATGTATTATGTTGTTGCCAATGGTCTTACTGAAGCATTCAATAAGACTCTATAAAATCTCCTAAAGAAAGTAGTCTCTAAGTGCAAATAAGACTGGCATGAAAGAATGGAAGAGGCTTTGTGGGTATATAGGACGACATATCGTACATCAACTCAAGCAACTCCATATTCTCTTGCTTTTGGAGTTGAAGCAGTCCTTCTATTTGAGTGACAGATACCTTCCTTGAGACTTGCTATTCAAGAGGGACTTACTGAAGAAGAGAATGCTCGACTACGTCTCTTTGAGTTAGAAGCATTAGATGAAAAGAGGCTTGAAGCTCAATAAAATCTTGAATGCTATCAAGCTCGTCTATCTCGTGCTTTTAACAAAAAGGTTCGTCTGAGGTTTTTTCAAGTTGGAGACCAAGTCCTCGCAGTAAGGAGACCCATTATCACTTTGCATAAGTCTGGGGACAAATTCATCTCAAAGTGGGATGGACCATATGTAGTACAAGATGCATATTCAAATTGTGGTTACAAACTTGTTGATGCGGATGGTGTAAGGGTTGGTCCCATAAATGCAAAATTCCTCAAGTGGTTCTACCCTTGAAGTGAGATGATGCTCCGTGATGTACGAGCATAAACTGCATGTTACTCTTGGCTCGTAAGAGTATAAACTGTGTACGACATAGCCAAAAAAAATAAAAATAAAAAAATAAAAATACTCATTCTCTCAGAACTACTTTGTGACTTGATCCTCTTTATTGAGGTATGTAGGTGCTTGGAATTATGTTCTAAGTTCAGTTGCATGAGTGTTCAAAAAATTACATGTCCCCACTTGATCTCTCTACATGAGTGTTAAAGCTATGTGTACCTTTCATCAAACTTTGGATTCATACCAAATGGTGGTGACTCGATGGGGGCAAACCTCTATGAAATGTGAGTTTTCTCAACAGCGTACTTGCATTCTTCAAATCCTCCAAGTATGCAAGTTGGAGTCTTCAAATTCTCTAAGTCTGCAACTTGAAGTCTTCATATCTTTCAAAGTATGCAATTTGAAGTCTTCAAATTCTCCAAGTACGCGAGTTGAAGTCTTCGAATCCTCCCAGTATGCTAGTTGAAGTTTTTAAGTCCTCTAAGTTTGCCAGTT
The DNA here is from genome assembly GCA_000787875.1 of Solanum virginianum. Taxonomy (NCBI): domain Eukaryota; kingdom Viridiplantae; phylum Streptophyta; class Magnoliopsida; order Solanales; family Solanaceae; genus Solanum; species Solanum virginianum. The sequence continues at coordinate 55,366 of DF358604.1, forward strand.
GAAGTCTTCAAATCCTCTAGGTCTGCAAATTGAAGTCTTCAGATCTTTTAAGTACACGAGTTGAAGTCTTTAAATTCTTCAAGTATGCAAGCTGGAGTCTTCAAATTCTTCAAGTATGCGAGTTGAAGCCTTCTAAACTCCAAGTTTGTCAATTGAAGTCTTTAAATTCTTCAAGTCTGTCAGTTGAAGTCTTTAAATTTTTTAAGTATACATGTTGAAGTCTTTAAAATTCTTCTAAGTATGCGGATTAAAGCTTCAAATTAGTTTGGGTCATAAGTTGAAGCCTTCAAGTCCTTCTAAGTCTTCAAATTGACGTTTAGAATCCACCATGGTTCTTCAAAAGCCATTAAGTGTGCGAACTTTAAGAAAATCTTCAAAGTTTGTAAGTTGAAGTCTTCAAATTGTCATTCTTAAGGTGGGAATGCATATCCATTCCTTCTCACCTTAAGGATCTTTTCAAATTGTTGCTCTTAAGGCACGAATGCATATCCGTTCCTTTGCGCGACAAGAACTATCATAAAGTTACATTGTTCTTAAGGCGGGAATGTGTATCCATTCCTTTGCATGATAAGAACTACCATGAAAGTACCTTGCTTAAAGTGGGGGATGCAGATCCATCCCTTCACACCTCAAGACCAAATTTTTGTTTAAAAAAAAATGAATTGTCCCCTTAAGTATTTGCAACAGGGGTGTTAGTATTCCTTTTAGGATGGTTAGACACTTTGAATCCTAAAAGGATTAGGTGGCAAACCATGCAAAAGAAACAAAAAAAATGTTTTGCATTAAAAGCACCAAAAAGGGTCAAAGTCCATTCAAAGGGAAAAGTGTCATTTAACAAAAAAAGTTAGGTAATTTAAAGTCCATATTTATATAAATAATATGGAAATTGAGATATCAAAATTAATACTTCAAGTCTAGTCTTCAAAGAAAAAAATAAAATATTTTGATGAGACTTGAAGTAGGGGCATTTGTAATCATATAAAATTTATTAGAATATAAATTTTATATAATGATTCAAATTATATTAAATTTAAAATATATTAGTCCAAAAATAAATGTTACAGATTAATATAATTGGGTCAATTAATTAAGTCTAATAAAATATGTATTTCATTTGAAGCTCAAACTCATTTATTTGGGCTACAAAAGATGACCCACTTTATTAGACCCAATTTTCCCTCATCCTAGAGGACCACTTGATGTCACGTGTCGGATGACGTAGCGTGCCAAGTCAAATAAAGAAACCAATAGGGTCACATCATGTGTCAGAATGACATGGCATTCCTATCTCAAATCAAAGGCCAATGAAAATATGCCACATATACAATGATGTATCTCAACCAATCAAATATTGCTATGTCACTTAAAAGGAGCCCTATTCTTATCACTTTTCCTTCGCCATGTCACGTTAATTCTGAATGGCCACAAGAAAGCCTAATTCCATTATAACTCAAAGAGTCTTATTCTTATCACTTTTCCTACGCCATGTCACCTTAAATCTGATTGGCCGAAAGAAAGTCTGATTCTATCATGACTCCTCTATTCTACAACTATATAAAGGGGTCTTCATAATTTAGAATTTACATCAAGAATTCTAACAAGAAGCCAGAGAGAGCTCATGGATCAAACACGCAGATTTCTCTACAAGCAACAAGAAGAATTCAAGAAATTAAGAAATCAAGCATTCAAGTTCAAGAATGCATCAAGATCAAGATCACCGGATTCAAGAACAAGCCCAAAAGCCCTTGGATTCAATTACAAGTCAAGATCAAAGCTATCAAGTTTATCAAGATTCAAGAACAAGCCCAAAAGCCCTTGGATTCAATTACAAGTCAAGATCAAGTTCAAGAACAAGATTATATCAAGTTCAAGTTCATCAAATTCATATATCAAGATCACGACCGCCGAATTCAATATCAAGCCCAAAAGCCCTTGATTTCAAATACAAGTCAAGATCAAAGCTATCAAGTTTTTCAAGATTCAAGAACAAGCTAAAAAGCCCTTGAATTTATATTTGAAAAGGTAAATCAGAGGATTCATAGAGACTGTAGAACTCACTCCTTGAATAAAATACTATGATTGTAGCAATATTTTTTGTTATTTGAATAATATTTTCTAGACGTGAATTTTATTGTCATACAACGAGGAAACGCTCAATCTTGGGGACAACTTAGGAATTGTGTTCCTCATGGTTCCTCGACTTGATTACCATAGATAACATAACTACAATTGGTGATTTGCATGCAGGATGGTAACTTAGGTTCTTCCAGCCCTCTTATGAAGGTGAAGGTTAAATTTCACCATGGTGCTTGGTTGGCAACCATGGCGTGCCAATTAGCCATTACCTATTGTCCCAGTCAACCTCCCCTTGGTCAGGCTCAGTTGATTAGGCGAGAACACATCAATTGAATTCTATCATCTACTTCCCTTTTCCTATTCATCAATACCTTAGTCGGGATCATGATAGTAGGTGGGGTTTGGTGTTGGCCACCACCAAACAACAATAATAATGAAGGAAAATAGATAATACATGCAAAACCCCAATCATAGAAATGCAAGAAACCTAGGTCAACTCAATGTCAACTACCCATGCTTCCCACAACCCCAAGTTGTGGGTGCTTAGCTACTCATGGCTAAGGCAAAACACACAAGAATGCACATAATAGACATAGTTGAGAGTTTTACCAATAACAATGAAGAAAATAGGCACCTCATGTTGCAAACCCATAAGCTTGATTGATCAACAATGAGTACAAGGCATGATTTGCAATCCCCAAAATGGGTTTTCCAAGAGAACAATAAAATACTCTAAAAAACTAAGAAAATATTCAAAATGTGATTCTCAATAGTCTCCTGGTCGAACCCTTTCTAAAAACCTAACTCAAAACATATATAGCATTTACAAAAAAAACCCTAGAATTTACACAGAAAAGACAACTGATAGTTGATAAGTTACGCAGGTATAACTCATAGGATGACCTACAAGTTGTAGTCATGGTCTCATATTAGGTTCTTGGCATCTTAGACTAAACTAGTACGACCCATAGGTACGAGTCGTTACTTGAGCTACGATTTGTATGTTGGTCTCGTAGTCTTGGTGTTCAGCTTTTGGTCCAACATCTTGGCTCTCTGATTCTTGCTACAAATCCACCTATACGAGTCGTAGTGTGACTTACGACTCATATGATGGCCTCTTAGGGGTAACCTCCACTTAGCAAATTTCTAAATTTTGGTCTCTAATTCTTGCTATGACACCACACTACGACTCGTGGCTTGAGCTAGGACTCGTAGGTTGGCTCGTAAGTCCTATGCTTCAGCAAAATCTGCAACTTTTCTTCAAAATCATGCTAATCTAACTTTTCTGAAAGATTAACACAAAAACACATCAAAACCCAAAAAAGTCACTTTAAGAACTCATAAAATCCCTTGTTTTAGGTAGTAAATGTGTTGTATTTTGACAGCACATCAACACCCTTAACTTAGAATTGTTACTTGTCCTCAAGCGATGACTCAATCTACACAGACAAAGAGAAATGCATAGCAGCCATACTAATGGCATAGACAACAACTCCTTTGATTCGGGTACATAACTACTATTTTCAAAATAGGATTGCAAAGTTATTAAGCAAACAAGAACATAATGAGAGACCTGACAATTGAACTATGACAAGCTAAGGGTCATCAACCGTCCACAATCGTTGGTATTGTCATATGCTACTCAAGTAGT
>DF358604.1:61510-79567 GCA_000787875.1 Solanum virginianum
GCTCTGAAATGATCCGAGCCCAATCTATAGCATAGCCAGCTAGAATGTTGGCCAACAATATGGCCCTCTCAAGAGTTATCATATTATTTGTGAAGGTTGGCCTAATACGCCAACGAATAATAGACCACCAAAACTTTGCTCGGAATGAGAGATGGGCTTTAACTATAGAATTTACATAGTTTGCGACCCACGTTGGCTCGACCCCCGCCTCGCAGATTTGACTAGCAATCCACCGTAGCAACTCTATCTTACCCTCAATGACCTTCCCAGTTGTCAGTCTCCTCATTTTATCAATACGACTATCGTACTCCATGGTAGACTGAAGAACTCTATAAGTGGGCCTAAACTACACTCATCGAATCATCTTCTTTGAGATATCAATGTTTCTCCCCTGGACTATTAGCACTTGTAGCCTCGGCTACTCAATTGGTTTCTTATTCTTTGGCAGCTCCAGTTGGAGTGTAGCAAGATATGTTGCATAGAACTCATGGATTATGTAAGGGGCATATTTGCCCAGCTGTTGTGTGGTCCACTGTAGTCCGTGCTTATCCAACCTAGTATCCAATCTGGGTACTCTATCTAGACTTGAGGCATTCAACTGAGACTCCTCATGAAATGGCGGACGGACTTGCCTTGCCCCTTAGGGTCAAACTTGTGGTCGTATATTTCTTTTATCCCAGGCACCCACTATCTGCGATCAGCTGGGGATTGGGAGTAGACTTTCTCCTGGTCTGGGAGGTGCTCTCGGACTCTGACTCGAAGTCAAAATGTGAGGGAGTCATCTACGGCAGGCTACTATCTGACCCATCCCTGTTACTCTATTGTTCCTCCTCTTCAGACTGGGAGGAACTGCTATCTTCCATGGGCGTTTGTGCTACAAGCGCTCGGGTCTAGGCTCTATTGGCCTTAAGGTCAAATTTGACTCTGTGGACTTCCATAGAGCCCTCGGATTTCTCCATCTCAGATGACTCATCAACCAATCTCCTTTGAAAGGTTTGGATTGCTCACTTGTCTTTTGGGGGCATTGTATCTGCAAACCAACCAAATAGCAACATATAAGTTCAAGATGTGTGATCCATTAAAACACATAACAAAGAACAAGAAACAAAAACAAATAGTCACTAAACATTCACTGATGCAACTGTAGGTTTATATATATGAGTATAATTATGACTCGTAGGGTGACCTGCGAGTCATAGACTACCCTCATAGAACTAGTATGCCTTCAAAAATGCTTTTTGATCCCAGATATAAGGCACTATTACAACTCATATGGTGACCTATGAGTCATAGTCTAGGCTCGTAACCATTTTCAGAAACATTTTTCAGAACTCAGATAAGCTTACAAGACTCTCACTATGAGTAATAGCAGGAACTACGAGTCATATGTGAGTCTCGTATGGGAAACATGAAAGAACTATAGATGATTGTTGCTTGCTATGAGGGACCCTTAGGACTCATAGAGGAACCTACAAGTCGTAAGAGTGCCTCGTAGCAGGAAACAGAAGGCACCAGTGGTGCCTAAGATTTTCCCACAACAAAGCAACAAATCAAACCACATAATCAACACTCTTGGCATACAATAACATCATCAAATTCTTGGCACATAATCAATTTTGTACTATCATCAGGAGTTTAAGACAACCATCATCCCTAAGATTTCAATCCAGTTCCACACTATGTCAAGCACAAAAAAAGTAATACACATTCAAACTCGTTCTTGACATCTATAAACATTCTGTAGGAATGCAATTCCCATACATATCAATTCAATCAAAATCCCAATGATTAAGACACACACTCCCACTTCTTAAATTCCAATTTTCGAAAATAATTTTGACCGTGAGTGGGCAACAATTACATAATATATCCTATGAATAACAATTTCTGCATTCACAAGCACCCACTCAAGAATTTTGACAATATTTGATTCACAACTCACTTCTTCAAAGGACCAAACCCTAGGTTACTAGTCTAGTTCAATAATCACTATATGACATGATTTATAATGATTAAATAAAGCACAAACTCATATAGGGAACAAACTCACCACGAAAGATTTCAAAATTTAACACGAGGCTTATTGATTGATTAGAGAAGTAAACCAACGCGCAAGAAATTAAAAACCACGCTAAAACCCTAGAAAAATGGCTTCACCAGAATCCTCACTGGAAAATAATGTAGGTAGCCAGGATTTTTGTTAAAAAGTGATGTGTGTGATGGAAAGGGGTTTTCCATCACCTGTTAGGGTTAAAAAATAAATTTGAGGGTCAAATTTATTTTGACCCCGTTTTTAATGAAACCGGGTTAGATTTTAAAAATTTGCAGATCAAGGATACAAGACCCCAACTACAAGTCGCAGGCTACCCTATGACTCATAGGACCCAGTCTTGTAGTAGACCCAACACTTATAAATATTTATAAATTATACCTGGACACTACGAACCCCTCTTACGACTTATATAAGACTCTATGAATTATAAGATTGGCTGGTAGTATATGTACTAACTTCTGATACTCACTGATTCTCTCTACGAGACATGACTATGAGTTGTAGTAAGGACTACGACTCATAGGCCTGATCATAGAGGCGACTCCAAGTGCCATTTTTTAGATCTTCTGTTCTTCAATTTTCACCTGCAAACCAAATCGCAAAACACAACAATTCCCAAAATATTACCATTGCACCAATGTTTTTCAATCATAAACACAAACTCACACCTTCTACCTAAGAATCTCAACCACCAAAAATAATTAAAACAAGCCAACAATTATTAAAAATGCTTGGGTTGCCTCCCAAGAAGCACCTTGTTTAATATCGTGGCTCGACTTTGTCACTATCCTTCATCAACTATCATCGAAGGTCCACATCGGACTCTTGCACTCATTTGGGTGTTTCATGGATTGGCGAATATCGAACACAACCTCTGCATCATTAACCTTAAACTGCAGTTGACCTGAATCCATATCCACTAGGGCTCTCCTAATGGCCAAAAATGGTCTCCCTAATAGGCACCTCAAAATTAAATTCGCAGCCAAGGATCACAAAATATGCCAAAAAAATGAATTTATCCACTTTAACAAGCACACCAAAAAGGACTCCTTCCAGCTTTTTAATAATTCAATCTGCCATAAGCAACCTCATTCTTGTCAGGGTATGAGTACCAAGGCCAAGGTTTTTAAATACCGCAAGAGGCATTAGATTGATGCTCGCTCCTAAGTCTTATAATGTTCATGCAAACTCGACATCACCAATGGTACAGGGGATGGTGAATGCACCAGGGTCCTCTTGCTTTTGAGCAATTTGGTCATAATCGCACTACATTATTGGAGTTCTTGTGAGAACTCTTGGCTTAGAGTGTGTTTCTTGGTGACCAAATCCTTCATATATTTGGCATACCGGGCATTTTCTTTAAGGCCTCTAGAAGGGGAATATTGATGGAGAGTTGCTTTAACATTAGAGAAAGTGTTTGAATTTACCTTCCTCTTCCTTTCTCTTAAGTCTTTGAGGGAAAGAAAGAGGAGATTTGGGAATTGATTTTAATTTTATCATGCTTCATTATCTCTTCTTGTTGTATCCCAACAACCTTCGAATCTTCTCCCTCAGCCAAGACTTCACCACCAAGACCCTTCTCATCAAGTTCATCCATAATTATCGGCATAAGGGGATCTATGGTGCTCTTACCACTCCTAGTCATCACCTCTATGCAATGCCCTTCATTCTTTGGGTTTTGAACCATATTTCTTGGTAGGGTACCCTTTTGGCGCTAATTCAATTATGAAGAAACTTGTCTGAATTATTGCTCTAGTTGCTTAATATCCACCGAGTGAGACTCTATTTTCTAGTTAATACTTGAAATATCTGCTTTCATTCCCTTTAAAGTCTCATCTTGATGGTCGGCTCGCTTCAACAATTTTTCAAACATTTCTTCAATCCTAGAGTTGCTTGACCCAACATCATGGTTGTGTGGTGGCACAAAAAGACCATTCCTGTAGCCATCTCTTCTCCCCCATTCTGCTTCTGGCACTCTCTCTCTCATAGTATCCACCTTAGCTATCTCTATACATCCCATCACGGGTGAAGTTCCGACCTTGATTCCTAAAACCTTGCCTCCAATAGTCCTGGGTGAAGTTCGGACCTTGATTCCCGGAACCTTGCCTCCAATAATCCGAATTGGACCCTTGGGGGTTGTTCCAGAAACCTGCCGCTTGGTTTATTACAAAATATGCATCATCATCAAAGAATGAATCATCATAGGTAGGAACCTTCGGAGGTTAGTGAGTGACTACCTTGACACTTGCTTGATTTTGCCTTAAAACCAAGTCCATACTTGTGCGAAGCTGAGCAAGTTGTTTTATCATCTCTTCGCTTACCTTTGCTTGCTTATTATTGGTGTTAACCACACAAGAGGGTTTCATCACACCTTGCTTTCATTGTCCCCATGCTTGATTTTTTTACCACTTGCTCTGTTCTTGTGGCTATCAATGCAAAAGGTTGGTCTAGGAACATGCCTCCCATAATCATATCAATGCAAGCTTGACTATTCTCATCAAGTGCCCAATACAAAATTTCAACCAAGGCATCGTCAACAATCTTGTGATTAGGGACCATCCTCAAGCATTTAGTAAACCTCTCCTATGTTGTGCTAATAGAATCACCCAATAATTGCTCAAAGTTGTTGATTTGGTCCTTGAGCTTCAACTTCTTAGATCTTGGGAAATATCTTTCAAGGAATACTATCTGAATTTCAGCCCAACTTGTGATAGTACCAGGTGGAAGCTTGGACAACCATATAGCTACATTGCCAGTCTATGATAGTGGAAACACTATTAAACTCACAGCATTAAGAGAAAGGTTTTGTGTCCCTATGACACTATTGAAAACAAACACCACATTTTGAAGATGATGGTAGGGATCCTCCGAAGGTAGCCCTGTGAATAGTCTACAGTTTTAGAGCATTTAGAGCAATCCACTTGATACCGTGGACATAGTATCTACCGGTAATGGAGGCAGTACTATAGCACTGGTAACATCCATAGTCATAAGGTACAATCTATATTAATTCTATCCATAAGCATTTTCATGGAAGTCTTTATGTTGTGGCATGTTACCCCTCTATTGTGGATTCTCCTCTCTTCCCATATTCTTATATGTATATCCTTCTCAACCTCGATATCTTCATTCACTTGAGTCATTCTTCTTGGTAGTCAATGGATCTCCAAATTGAGTGGAGCTAAGGGATTGCTTTTGCTCCTTTTGTTGGGCATACAACCTAGTATACCCTGCAAATAAAATCAAACAACAAAAACAAAAGCAAAAGTAAAGTACAAGAGACTCTAGAAATCAACACTAGAACTAACTAATAGTGAAATCAAATCAAAACCTAACTGTATTTCCCAAAAATGGCACCATAATTTCTGATGATGTTCATGCTCCAATAGGAAAGTGATTATTGTCAGCAATTAACCTAATCGAGGTTAGGATCGAATCCACAGGGAATATAAGGCTTGATTACAACATTTCACCACTAATCATTTTTAGTATTTATGACTACAATCTCTAAATGGGGGGAGGGGGTTTGTGTTTGAAAAACAAAATAAAACTAGCACTAACTATAACGCGAGGAAACACTCAATCTTGGGGACAACTTGGGAATTGTGTTCCCTATGGTTCATTGATTTGCTTACCCTAGATAATATAAATACAATTGGTTATTTGTATGCAGGAGGGTAACTTAGGTTCTTCCATCCCTCTTGTAAAGGTGAAGATCGAATTTCATCATGGCTTAGGCAAAACATATAAGAATGCACACAATAGACATAGTTGAGAGTTTTACCAATAACAATGAAGAAAATAGGTACCTCAAGTTGCAAACCCACAAGCTTGATTGATCAACAATGAGTACAAGGCAAGATTTGCAATCACCAAAATGGGTTTTCCAAGAGAGAAAAATAAACTACAACAAGAAACTATGAAAAGATTCAAAATGTGATTCTCAATAATCTCTTGGTCGAACCCTTTCTAAAAACCTAACTTAAACTATATATAGTATTTACAAAAAAACCCTAGAATTTACATAGAAAAGATAGTTGGCAGCTGATAAGTTATGCAGGTATGACTCGTAGGATGACCTACAAGTCATAGTCATAGTCTCATATCAGATTCTTGGCATCTTAGACTAAAGTGGTACGACCCATAGGTATGAGTCGTTGCTTGAGCTATGACTCGTATGTTGGTCTTGTAGTCTTGGTCTTTAGTTTTTGGTCCAATATCTTAGCTCTCTAATTCTTGCTATGAGTCCACTTATATGAGTCGTAGTGTGTTTACAACTCGTATGATGGCCTCGTAGGGGTGACCTCCACTTACCAAATTTCTAAATTTTGGTCTCCAATTATTGCTACGATATCACCCTACGACTCGTAGCTTGAGCAACGACTCATAGGTTGGCTCGTAAGGCCTATGCTTCAGCAAAATTTGTAACTTCTCTTTAAAATCATATCAACCTAACTTTTTTGCAAGATTAACACAAAAACACATCAAAACACTAAAAACTCACTTTAAGAACTCACAAAATCCCTTGTTTCAAACACCAAAATATGTTGTATTTTGACAGTACATCATATGGCTTCCATCAATTTTGAAAGAGACTGGCTCGAGAATTTAAAATATAACTTAGTTGATCATGTGGAAAAGCAAGACATTGATGATATCTGAATGCAGCAAGAAAAATCCAAAGAAGTTCATATTGATGATATGATGGACTTTATCGAAGAAATCAAAGAAGTAAACCCTAATAAAGTAATGTTTGAAATTATAAATGTTGGTGGCGATCAAGACAGAGAAAGCATCGAGGAAGATATAGTAGAAGTTGAAGTTTCTGGTTAATCATCTAGCATATCAAGGTCAATCACTAGCATAGAACAAATACTTGAAGCAGATAAAGAAACAGAAGACCAAATAGATGAAGAAGCTAAAATTGAAGTTTTAATTTCAAATGAAGAGAAAAATAGTATGATCTTTAAAAGGTCAGCAGTTAATAAACAAGCTATTCAAGAACCAGAAAGGAAATCTGGTGCAGGATTCTCTTATAGTGCCGAGGATTCACAAGAAATTGATGATCAAGTCATTATCGACTCAGATGCTTCTCTAGATTATACAAATATTGGAAAGCTAAGAGAAAGGAGGACTAGGAACTCATCTAGGAGATAATTCACATGGTGCAAAAAGATCACACAAAAATATTATCAAGCCAGCATACTATAGAAATGGAGATTTTATCTATACATATTTTTGTTTCTTTGTTGGGTCAATTGATTATGGAAAACCTTCATCATTCGAAGAACTGAGTGATAACATGCAAAGTAGAGATGACACCAACATGTGCGACATGTACCCCTCAAGACCATTCGCAAGGAGTGAAGTGAAAGATCTCCAAGACCTACAAGCAATGTTTATGAAAAAGAAAGTATTAGAGAAACTTGAGGGTCACCAAAGAAAGACTTACAATATGTGGAAGGTCTGTCAAGGTGAGAAGAAGGAAGAGAAGAGGTCATGTCTGCAAATGACTACTACTTGATTTCAAGAATTTAAAATGAAGGCAACCAAACAAGGCCCTTACTCATTAAGGGTAAAATTGTAATGAAAATATCTTTTTTTATTTACTTATAAATAGTCATATTTTAGCATTTGGAAGACTTAGACTATGTTGAATATTGAATTTTTAAATTGTAGTATCTTCTTACTGAGTAATTAGTAAGTAATTAGGGTGAACTCTTATAATTGTTAGTTGACTTGTTTGCTTGATTAATTGAAGTGTTACCTATTTGTGGTTCTTGATTTCCTTCAATTGTCTTTCTAAAGTTTTATTTGGGTTGTTGAAATCAATTGGGAGATGAGGGTTTTAGTCCCTTGTTGCTCATAATTTTAATAGTTTGAATTTAATCCACATATTCTTCTATCTTTGTTCTCTTTTTCCTTCCTTTCTTGTTTGATCTTTATCATTTTGTATCAGAGCTTAGGTTTAGATTTGTTAAACAAATATAGGTCTTGAAATTTTGATCCACTCAAAAATTCAAAATCCAAAATTTTTTTCATTTGATTTGTTGTTTTTGACATCAGATTTTTGTTCATTAGTATTTTTTGTTCCTAAATCTCAAGTTTCATTCAATTTGGAGTTGTGGAAGTGAAGTTACCATTGAAGGGTTTTGAGCATTCAAACTTTTCAAATTTTGAAAGTGGGTGAGAAGAAATTAAAGGTTAATGATCATTGGGGTTTGTTGTCTACATCAAGGGGAAGCTTATTCTAAATTTTGAGTTGATTTGAATGTATTGGGATTTAGTGTGTGTTCTTGGTGTTCTTGAAGAAAAAGACCAAAAGGTACATTTGATCTAATTTTCTCAAGTCAAAGTTGGTCAAAGGTATTTGTTGGCCCTTAGTGGAAATTTGTAAAAAAAAAATCAGAAAAAAATTTTAAAAATTAAAAAAAAACAAATTCCACCTTAGCGCAAACTCAACACCAAATCAGCGTCAAATCAGCACCACATCAGGGTAAAAGTACAGTCAGCTTCAGCCCACTCCAGACGCACTACGTGGCACGTGGGGCCCAAATTCAGAGACTATTTCTGTAGGTTTTTGCAGAAAACCCAAAATTTTTCTAAGTATGGGAGGTTTTTTGGGCATAAATTTTTTTCTAAGTGTCCAAACGAAGTGATTCTTTTTTAAAATTTTTGTGCTTCAATTCTCCAACTAGTTAGCAAGTAATTAACATATTTAAATACTTTTTAACAAGTTTTAATCATCAAATCAAACTCTTTTCAAGTCGTGAACACCTTAAGGCTTCAAAAATATTTCTAAGTGTCCGAACTCAATCCTTCTTCTTTATAATTCATTTTTCTTTAATATATCAACTATTTAATAACTAATTAACATATTTAATTACTTTTTAACTAGTTTTTAAATATTAAATCATCTCTTTGATTCTTTAAATTAGGTAACAACAAGTAATCTCTTCTACTTTTGTTACTGAGTTTTTTTATAGTCCGATATTTCTTGTGCCTCTTTATTCTAGTTTTCTTCTTTTTATTCATGTTTTAAAGCTTTTTTTGATTTTTTCTTCTTTCAAGAGTCATAAGCATCCACTCTACTACAAAGGATAGGTGACCTTGAATTGATTGAGCGGAGCTAGTTCACTGTCAATTTTGAGATGACGCTATAGAAGGTGCATTGAGAGTTACATAGAAGTGATGTGAGGCTTTTGGTACAAATCTTTTTTGTTTAGTATTGTAGGTATCACGGCTAATACAAGTCCAATTAGGGGAGGTTCAAAGATCATCATGGAAACTCTTGCTTACTTCTCTAAACAAATAGTGGAATTGAATGCAAGGATGGGAGGTATCGACAAAAGTTGGTACGGGTGGAGAATGAGAATTGAGCGAAAGAAAGTCAACATGAAAATATGGAGATGAATAGGGAATCTATGCATTTGACCTCCATTACCCCAGGACAAGCCTATAATCTATGTTTTCCTCTACAAAGTCGAAGTAGAAGCTACCAAAACCCCACTTTCCAAATGAACAACAATCTAAACCATCCAAGACAAGCTACATCACCTCCACCAAATGCACCACAAATTCCTTACCAAGTCTTTTAATACCAAAATTCCCTTTATGATGAAATGCATGGAGATCTCTACGATGATGAGTTTTGGGAGCATGGGGGTAGGGATACCTATGGAGTACAAAGGGAAGGAGTCCGACCTCGAGACTTAGGATAGGACCATGGCATGGAAGGCCAAGATTATTGATATATAGGAGATAGGATGGGATATAGAGGAGATAGGTTAAGAAATGAAGAAGAAAGATTGCATGAGCGGGTAAATTTTGTTTGCTTCATGGAGAAAGAAAAATCTTTGCTTGATAATGATGAAGACTTGAAGGTGAATTCCAATATTTCATGTGTTGTGAGAAGAATTATGGGAGCCCTTGCCAAATAAGATCTTGATCAAAAGGAGAATCTCTTTCATGTTAGGTGTAAAATCCAAGATAAAGTATGTTCTTTAATTATTGATAGTGAAAGTTACACTAATATGGTGAGTAGTTCTTTGGTGGAACGTATGGGAATTCCAACAACAAAGCATACCAACCCTTAAAAGTTACAATGGCTCAATGAGAGTGGAGAAATGAAGATCCTTAAATAAGCAAGTATTTAATTTAGTGTGGTTAAGTACAATGATGAATTGACTTGTGATGTTGTACCCATGTTAGCATGTCATATTTTGTTCGGAAGAACCTGGCAATTTGATAGGGATGTTATGCACCAAGGAAGATCCAACAAATACACTTTTGTTATTAAAGGTAGAAAGTATTTTCTTGCACCTCTCACTTCATACCAAGTGAATGAGGATTATCGGGTTATGAAGGAGCTTCGGGAGAAAATAAAGGTGGAGGAGGCAAAGATGGATAGTGGGAGTTCTGAATGCCTTTTCAACACCCATCTTGCTTTCTTGTTTGATCTTTATAACTGAGAGGAGTCACAAGAAAATTGTTGAGATCTTCACTAAGGAAAGATTCAAAGCTTCATTAAAGTTCCTGTATTGCATGCTAACCAAAATACTAGCACTTTGCCTAGTATTGTTTCTTCTCTTTTGCAAGACTATGATAAGCAAGGAAAGGAAAATATGGTAGCAGATGCTCTATCAAGAAGGTTTATGTTGGTGACTACCTTGGCTTCTAGAATAATAGGATTTGAAAGCTTAAAGAAATCTATCCTAGGGATCCCAAATTCAAAGACACTTTTGATAATCTTACCCAAGGGAAGCGGGTTGATAGGTTTTAATTGGTTGATGGGTTTTTGTTTAAAGATGGATGAGTTTGTGTTCCTATGAGCTCATGGAGAGAGCTACTTATCAAGGAAGCTCATAATGGTGGTTTGATGGGACACATTGGGGTATCCAATACACTTGACATTCTAAAGGATAAATTCTTTTGGCCCAAGATAAAGCATAATATGGAGCGAATTTGTGGACAATGTCTCAATTGTAAGCATGCCAAATCCACGACGCATCCCCAAGGTAAGTATACCCCTCTCCTTACTCCTAGTGGCCCATGGATGGATATCTCTATGGATTTTATGTTGGATCTTCCTAGGACTAAAAGAGGACATGATAACATATTTGTGGTAATGGACAAATGTTTTAAAATGACTCATTTTATTCCATGTCATAAATATGATGACGCATCCAATGTAGCATCTTTATTTGTCATCAATTCTCTTAAATTGGATGGAGTCCCTCAAAACATTATTAGTGATAGGGATTCTAAATTTCTTAGTCACTTTTGAAAGAGTCTATGGGATGCACTTGGTACCAAACTCACATTCTCTACCTGTTGCCATCCTCAAATGGATGGGCAAATTAAAGTAGTCAATAGGATTCTTGGAAGTGTGCTTCGGTGCATGATTAGAGGGACGCCAACTACTTAGGAAGACCATTTACCCTTGATTGAATTTGCATATAATCGGTCTTTCCACTCCTCTATTGGAATGTTGCCATTTGAGGCATGTTATGGCTTTAAACCTTTGTTTCTACTAACCATGACTCCATTATCTAGTAATGATTTTTTAAGCCTAGATACAAAGCAAAGGGCAAAGGAGATGATGAACATTCATTCCAAGGTTAAAAAGGCCATTGAAAAGAACAATTCTAAGGTGGCTATTCGAAATAATTGGGGGAGAAAGGAAGTGACCTTCAACCGAAATAATTGGGTGTGGGTAAAGAGGTTTCCACATATCCAAAAATGAAAGCTAAGCCCAAGAGGACATGGACATTTCAAAGTACTTAAGAGAATCAATGACAATGCTTACATGATTGACTTGCCAAGTGAGTATAATATTTTCAATGTTAGTGATTTATCTCCTTGTGTTGTAGGTGAATCTTTGGATTCAAGGACGAACCTTTTCAAGAAGGGCCAGATGATGACATGCAATGTAGAGATGGCACCAACATGAGTAGCATATACCCCTCAAGACCATTCACAAGGAGTTAAGAAAAAGATCTCCAAGATCTACAAGCAATGTTCATGACCAAAGAAGCATTAGAGGGGCTTGAAGGTCATCAAAGAAAGGCTTACAATGTATGAAAGGTCTATCAAGGTGAGAAGAGGGAAGAAAAGAGGCTATGTGTGCAAATGGATACTACTTGAATGCAGGGATTTGAAAAGAAGGCAACCAAACAAGTCCTTACTAATTAAGGGTAAAATTGTAATGAAAATGTCATTTTTTGTTTACTTAGTATAAATAGTCATATTTTAGAATTTGGAAGACTTAGACTATGTTGAATATTGAATTCTCAAATTGTAGTATCTTCTTAATAAATAGTCATATTTTAGAATTTGGAACACTTAGACTATGTTGAATATTGAATTCTCAAATTGTAGTATCTTCTTAGTGAGTAATTAGGATAAACTCTTAGAATTGTTAGTTGACTTATTTTCTTGATTAATTGAGGTGTTACCCATTTATGGTTCTTGGTTTCCTTCAATTGTCTGTCTAGTATTTTATTTGGGTTGTTGAAATCAATTGGGAGATGAGGGTTTTAGTCCCTTTTTACCCATAATTTCAATAGTTTAAACTTAATCCACATATCTTTCTATCTTTGTTCCCTCTTTCCTTCCTTTCTTGTTTGATCTTTATAACTGAGAGGAGTCACAAGAAAATTGTTGAGATCTTCACTAAGGAAAGATTCAAAGCTTCATTAAAGTTCCTTTCTAACAAGCTTGGGGTAGCTTTAAAAAATCACTTTAAGGGAGAGCGTGAAAAATGTTAAAGTAGATTTTTTGAAAGATGATAGATTTTTCTAGATTGTCCTAGTATAGAAACTTAGATAATATTTAGATATTTTAAGGGGGAAAACAAAGTTACTAGAATTCTCCAAAGGATATTTTATAGATGATATTTGTAGTAAATCATAGAATAGTCTAGATACTTGTTAGATATTTAGAAGATAATGTTATCTAGATTATTCTTGTAGATGTATCTAGAATAGTATCTAGAACCATCCTAACACTAGTATAAATAAGTATGGCCTTGTGCATTTGTAAACAACCCAAACCCAAATTGAATCCAATTCAAGTAGTCTTCTCTTATAACAAAGTTTCATCTTCTGTAGTTGAATCTTTCAATCTTATTTAATGATCTTGGGCTGGCAGAAGGCTTCTCCAATTATATTTTTCTTTTGCTATATTTCTCTACAGTATTGATAATGATAATGATGCAATTTTTCTACTATTCATCAAATGGAGGTGATTGTACATCCAAAAATATTGAAATCCATTATGAAAGATTATCACCTTGAAAGTTAAGGCATAAGCGAAGGAGTATGCTATGCTTCTGATGGGAAATGAAAGATAGATTTGTAAGGACATTATCACTGTTACTAAAAAAATTGGTATGATAAGAATAAGTTATAAAGATATATTGTTTCAACAAATAAAAAAGTTTTCTCTTATTACCCTTTAATTCATTGTTGAAAGTTCTCCTCCTCGGAGTGATTCTCTTTATGACTTTTTACCAAATCTTTCGTTGTCCACAACCATGTTAACTATGAAACTTGTATCTCTTCGTCCTCTGAAAAAATACTCCAAAATATAGAAAATAAGGTTGCAAATGAAATGGTAAATGTTGGTAACTAAGATTCATTACATCCTCTATATCAGACTGGATGTTTGAACCTAAATTTATTGCAAGTTGTTCCCTACAAGGTTTTTCCTTCTCCATTGTTTCGAGAATACCTGCTACCAGGACAACTGAAAAAGGTAGCACTCCACACTTTTGTACTATCATATAGCCAACATCTTCTAAGACAGGAGGCAACTTTTTGTATTGAACACCTTATTCTTCAATTACATCCAACTTTCTTCAGTAGTAAATATTCGAATCAAATGAGGATAACTAATAAGGTTTTCATGGGATGTAACATCACCAATGTCAAGAATTTTGCTGAATGGCTCTCAAAGTGAAAGTCATTCCACTATATTGATAATATACACAATAGATATCCCTAAAGATCCATTTTTCTATCCCTAAAGATCATCTCTCAATCCCTGCAAATATTCCACTAATACCCCTCTAAATCTACTATGCTACCCTACCAGGTCTGCTATGCTATCTATATGATTAATACCACAAATCTCTATGATTACACTTATTTACAACATTAATGTATACAATCATTTACCATCTAACATCCCCCTCAAATTGATGTTGGTGGATTAAGAAGCATCAATTTGCCTACTAGAAATTGATGACGGTGTCGTGCCATGGATTTTGTAAACACATCAACAATTTGAAGATCACTGAACGCAACTGGAAGAGAAATGACCCCTTTATCTATAGCTTCTCGTATATAATGACAATCTACTTCGATGTGTTTTATTTTCTCATGATAAACTGGACTAGTAACATTCTGAATAGCACAAGTATTGTTAGCATAGAGAGGAGTAGGATGAGTTTGAGGAGATTCAATCTCATCAAGTAATCGACGAAGCTATAAAACCCTCCGAGTAAGCAATAGACATGGATAGATATTTAGCATTTATTGAAGATTTTGACACACAATATTACTTCTTACTCTTACAATATATAAATAAATCTCCAAGAAAAATGCACCAACCAGTGATTGAAAAAGGAATATTAGGGCATCCCGCCCAATCAGAATCATTGAAAGAAGTAAAACAAATAGGAGAACAACTAGGAAAGAACAACCCATGCGTAGATGGTCCTAGAAGATACCGGATGATATGACAAATAGCCACCAAGTGGAGATGTCAGGGAGCTTACATAAATTGACTAATTTGTTGAACTGCAAAAGAAATATTTGACTGAGTAATAGTAAGATAATTTAGACTTCTAACTAATTATCGAAATATAGTTGGATTAGGAAAAAGATTACCTTCCTCACGATGATGCTTCACATTCAATTCTAATAGAGTATCTATAGAGGATGAATCCGAAAAGCCAGCTAAAGAAATGAAATCCTGAGTATAGTTGTATTGGTTTAGAAACACACCTAATGCATCATTGTGAACTTCCAAACCTAAAAAATATGTAAGAATACTAAGATCTTTCATATGAAAATAATCTTTAAGTCCTGTTGGAGGCTAGTGATCAATGAATCGGTTCCTATAATTATGATACCATCTACATATTCTAAAAGTAGAACACAATTTGTAGATGTTATCCAAAGAAATAAAGATGAGTCATATTTTCTCTGTTCAAAAGAAAATTATAGCAAAGGAGACCAGAACTTGTCAAACCAAGCTCCAGGAGCTTGTTTTAATCCATACAAAGACCACTTCAACTTGCATACATATGATGTAGGCGATGAGAACAAACCAGGTGGAGGATTCATATAAATATCTTCTTTAAGATCGCCATGGAGAAAAAAATTTTGACATCTATTTGATAAAGAGGCTAATTTTGTGAAGCAGCAATGGCAATAATAGTTTGCACCAAAGTCATTTTTGCTACTGGTATAAAAGTCTCCTCATAATCCACACCATAATCATGTTTGTTACCAAGAACAACCAATCCAGTTTTTTACCTATCAAGAGTTCCATCAGAATGAAGTTTAATTGAATACACCCACTTACATCCAATTGGCCGGACATTTGAAGGACATGAAACAATATCCCATGTATTATTTTCTTTAAGAGCCAAAAGTTCTTCCTTCATTGCTTTTTGCCAACATTCATGCTTGGAAGCTTGTAAGTAATAAGTTGGAATAGAATTGTTGGATAAACTAGAGGAAAATCCATACTAATTGGAAGTATGAGATACTCGAATAGATCACTGAGTAGGCTCAATAGGATCAGATCTCAAAGAATTCTCATATTCTAGTTGTAGTGCAATTCTAGATGGCAGATCAATTTTAGAATAGGGTAAAGTTGGTCAATGTCATTCATACCAAAACCCAGCTTTGAGCTACTTAAAAGAAAATGATAAATCTTCAAAAGGAGGATAAAAAGGAGAAACAAATGATGATTCAACATGAGTAGGAAAGAAATATTGATTCTCAAAGAAAACAACATTTCTAGAAAGACGATATTTGTCAGAAAATGGATCATAGCAAATAAAATCTTTATGTGAATTATTATAACCTATAAAAGCACATTTAGTTGACTGCACAAAAAGTTTATTGCACTAAAAAGGAGGCAGATTTGAATGTGTCGGGATATAATTTTACATAAGGAAGCGAGTTGATAGGCTTTAATTGGTTGATGGGTTTTTGTTTAAAGATGGACGAGCTTGTGTTCCTATGAGTACATAGAGAGAGCTACTTGTCAAGGAGACTCATAGTGGTGGTTTGATGGGACATATTGGGGTACCCAATACACTTGACATTCTAAATAATCAATTCTTTTGGCCCAAGTGAAGCATGATGTGGAGCAAATTTGTGGACAATGTCTCAATTGTAAGCATGCCAAATCAATGACCCATCCCCAAGGTAAGTATACCCCTTTCCTTACTCTTAGTGGCCCACGGATGGATATCTCTACGGATTTTGTGTTGGGTCTTCCTAGGACTAAAAGAGGACATGATAACATATTTATGGTAGTGGATAGATTTTGTAAAATGACTCATTTGTTCCATGTCATAAATGTGATGATACATCCTATGTAGCATCTTTATTTGTCATCACTGCTCTTAAATTGGACGGAGTCCCTCAAACCATTGTTAGTGATAGGGATTCCAAATTTCTTAGTCATTTTTGGAAGAGTCTATAGGATCCACTTGGTACCAAACTCATGTTCTCTACCTCTTGCCATCCTCAAATTAATGGAAAAATTGAAGTAGTCAATAGGAATCTTGGAAGTGTGCTTCATTGCATGATTATATGGACCCCTACTACTGAGGAAGACCATTTACCCTTGATTGAAGTAGCATAAAATTAGTATTTCCACTCCTCTATTAGAATGTTACCATTTGAGGCATGTTAAGGCTTTAAACCTTTGTTTCTACTAACAATGATTCTATTATCTAGTAATATTGTTTTGAGCCTAGATGTCAAACAAAGGGAAAAGTATATGATAAGCATTCATGCCAAGGTTAAAAAGGCCATTGAAAAGAACAATTCTAAGGTGGCTATTCGAAATAATTAGGGGAGAAAGGAAGTGGTCTTCAACCCAAATGACTGGGTTTGGGTAGAGAGGTTTCCGCATGTTTGAAACAAAAAGCTAAGACCAAGAGGAGATGGACGTTTCAAATTACTCACGAGAATCAATGACAATGCCTACATGATTGACTTGCTAAGTGAGTATAATATTTTCAGTATTAGTGATTTATCTCCTTGTGTTGTAGGTCAATCTTTGGATTCGAGGATGAATCTTTTTTAAGAAGAAGAGGATGATAACATACAAAGTAGAGATGGCACCAACATGAGCGACATGTACCACTCAAGACCATTCACAAGGAGTCAAGCAAAAGATCTTCAAGGCCTACAAGAAATGTTCATGAAAAAAGAAAGCATTAGAGGAGCTTGAGGCTCACCAAAGAAAGGCTTACAATGTGTGAAAGGTCTATCAAGGTGAGAATAAGGAAGAAAAGAGGCCATGTGTGCAAATGGCTACTACTTGAATTTAGGAATTTGAAAAGAAGGCAACCAAATAAGTCCCCTTTACTCATCAAGGGTAAAATTGTAATGAAAATGTCTTCTTTTATTTACTTAGTATAAATAGTCATATTTTTGCATTTGGAAGACTTAGAATTTGTTGAATATTGAATTATCAAATTGTAGTATCTTCTTAGTAAGTAATTAGTGAGTAATTAGGGTGAACTCTTAAAATTATTGGTTGACTTGTTTGCTTGATTAATTGAAGTGTTACCCATTTGTGGTTCTTGGTTTCCTTCAATTGTCTTTATTGGGTTTTATTTGGGTTGTTGAAATCAATTGGGAGGTGAGCGTTTTAGTGCCTTGTTGCCCATAATTTCAATAGTTTGAATTTAATCCACATATCCTTCTATCATTTTTTCCTTTTTCCTTCCTTTCTTGTTTGATCTATAT
>DF358604.1:79620-90214 GCA_000787875.1 Solanum virginianum
CCTTTCTTGTTTGATCTATATCGTTGAGAGGAGTCAGAAGAAAACTGTTGAGATATTCACTAAGGAAAGCTTCAAAGCTTTGTTAAAGTTCCTTTGTAACAAGCTTGGAGTAGCTTCAAAAAATCACTTTAAGAGAGAGTGTGAAAAAATTTTAAACAAGATATTTTGGACGATAATAGATTTTTCCAGATTGTCTTAGTATAGAAACTTAGATGATATTTAGATATTTTAAGGGAGAAAACAAAGTTACTAGAATTCTCCAAAGGAAATTTTATAGATGATATTTGTAGTAAATCATAGAATAGTCTAGATACTTGTTAGATATTTAGAAGATAATGTTATCTAGATTATTCTTGTAGATGTATCTAGAATAGTATCTAGAATCATCCTAACAATAGTATAAATAAGTATGGCCTTATGCATTTGTAAACAACCCAAACCAAAATTGAATAAAATTCAAGTAGTCTTCTCTCATAACAAAGTTTCTTCTTCTTTAGTTGAATCTTTCGATCTTAGTTAACGATCTTGGGCTAGCAAAAGGTTTCTCCAATTATATTTTTCTTTTGTTGTATTTCTCTGCAGTATTGATGATGATGATGCAATTTTTCTACTCTTCATCAAGTGGAAGTGATTGTACATCCAAACAAATTAAAATTCATTATGAAAGATTATAACCTTGAAAGTTAAGGCATAAGTGAAGGAGTATGCTATGCTTCATTTGGGAAATGGAAGATGGATTTGTAAGATCATTGCACCTGTTAATAAAAAATTGGTAAGATAAGAATAAGCTAAAAAGATATATTTTTTCAACAAATAAAAAAGTTTGGTTGTATTACCCTTTAATGCATTGCAGAAAGTTCTCCTCCTCGGAGTGATTCTCTTTATGACTTTTTACCAAATCTTCCACTGTCCACAACCATGTTAACTTTGAAACCTATATCTCTTCGTCCTCTGAAAAAATACTCCAAAATATAGAAAACAAGGTTGCAAATGAAATGGTAAATGTTGGTAACTAAGATTTATTACATCCTCTGTATCAGCCTAGATGTTTGAACCTAAATTTGTTGCAACTTGTTCCCAACTAGGTTTTTTCTTCTCTATTGTTTCGAGAATACCTGCTACCAGGACAACTGAAAGAGGTAGCGCTCCACACTTTTGTGCTTTCATATAGCCAACATCTTCTAAGACAGGGGCAACTTTTTGTATTAAACACCTTATTCTTCAATAACATCCAACTTTCTTTTGTAGTAAATATTCGAAGCAAATGAGGATCACTAACAAGTTTTGCATGGGATGCAATATCACCATTGTCAAGAATTTTGCTGAATGCCTCTCAAAGTGAGAGTCGTTCTATTATATTGAGAATATACACAATACATATCCCTAAAGATCCATTTTCCTATCCCTACAGATCAGCTCTCAATCCCTGTAAATCTTTCACTAATATCCCTCTAAATCTACTATGCTACCCCACCAAATCTGCTATGCTATGTATATGATTACTACCACAAATCTCTATGATTACGCTTATTTACAACATTAATAAATACAATCATTTACCATCTAACATCCCCCCTCAAATTGATGTTGGTAGATTAAGAAGCATCAGTTTGCCTACTAGAAACTGATGATATTGTCATGCCATGGATTTTGGAAACATATCTGTAATTTGAAGATCACTGGAAACATGTGGAAGAGTAATGACCCCTTTATCTATCGCTTCTCGTACATAATGACAATCTACTTCGATGTGTTTGGTCCTCTCATAATAAACTGGATTAGTAGCATTTTGAATAGCACTTGTTTTTAGCGTGGAGAGGAGTACGATGAGTTTGAGAAAATTCAATCTCATCAAGTAATCCACGAAGCCATACAACCTCCGAGCAAGCAGTAGACATAGATCGATATTTAGCCTTTATTGAAGATTTTGACACACAATCTTGCTTCTTACTCTTCCAAGATATCAATAAATCTCCAAGAAAAATGCACCAAGCAGTGATTGAACAATGAGTATCGGGGCATCCCACCCAATCAGGATTACTGAAAGAAGAGATACAAATAAGGGAACAGCTAGGGAAGAATAATCCATGAGTTGATGTTCCTAGAAGACACTGAATGATGAGACAAATAGCCACCAAGGGGAGATGTCAAGAGGTTGTTAAACTGTAATAGAAATATTTGGCCAAGTAAAAGTAAGATAATTGAGACTTCCAACTAATTGTCGAAATATAGTTGGATCAGGCAGAAAATTGTCTTTCTCATGACGATGCTTCATATTTAATTCTAATGGAGTATCTACAGAGGATGAATCCTGAAGGACTACTGAAGAAATCAAATCTTGAGTATATTTGTATTGGTTTAGAAACACATATGATGCATCATAATGAACTTCCAAACCTAAAAAATATATAAAATTGTCACGACCCAAGCCTAGGGCCTAGACGTGATTGGAGAATGAGGAACCCAAAGGAACCCCAAACAAGCCTCGTAACATATCATTACATATTGTTGGTCATAGAAGCAATAGAATACAACAAGAAATAATAAATTGGGATAACCAAGGCAAAGAGAACACTTTCATATCATGAACAACAAGAGTTGATAGAGTCAAAGATCATAGCATAGATACATATAGCATGTCCAACAACAGCTTTATTACATAGATAAGAGTGGGGGCCAAGACAAAGCAACTGAGCTCACCCTCATAGTCAAGACATAAGCTAAAAGATAAAGTCTTAATACATAACAAGAGTTTATAAATAGCATCCCTGAAATGGAGGACTCACCAACAAGCTTAGCCACGCGGAGGAGGAGGATGATCAAGTTGTACACTGGTTCCTACATAGTGACATCATGTAGGCATAGAGTATGTATTAGTACATTTGATGTACTAAGTATGTAGAATGCAATGCAACAAGAGATAGGCATTATAGTCAAAATGCATGGAAATAGGCAATAGCTAGCATAATAACAATATGACATGCAGATTAGTGCTTAAGTAAAACATGCTTACGTAGGACATAACATATATGTAAGAAGAGACCATTTACTATTGGTGGATCATCACACCCTACCACCCTTGTTGATTGAGGTGCAAACCCTGTAATTAGATTGGTAGATCGTCGCACCCTACCACCCTTGGTGCCAAAGTACAAACCCCTCGATAGGTTGATGGATACAAACCTCCAACAAGGTTGGCGGACCATCGTATCCTATCACCGCTGGTGCCTAGTACAAACCCCCTGATAGGTTGATAGGTGCAAACCCCTAATAAGGTTACCCAACGCACGACCCCCGGGTAGGGCATAGTCACATTCCAACACTATATAGAGAGCACCATATACCTGCATTCATTTCATCACATCATCATCATATAGTCATTCAAATCATAAGACATGCATTGGACCTTTAATTTCTCAAGAAACCATAATCGGACATTTTATCAAACACTTAGAGGGTGTGTAGTGCTAGTGTAAAACCATGAAATTCAAGAGTGAAATCATGCTAGAAAATTCAATGTAAAACCTTCAATAGATACTTGGTAATACCCTTAAGCAATTTACATCAAAACCCTTCATCAAATCTTATAATAGGCCTTGGTTCCACACCTCGAAACATAGCAAAACAGTCACAATTTCATGAGCTTCAACATAATGTGTAGTGATTTTCATAATAAGATAGACCCAATTATAAATTAACTTTCAATCATGCAAATTAGAGAAAAAGGAAGTTTGGGTATCATGGGTGAAAGAAACTCGCATACCTTTGCTTTGGAGATAAACTTGATGAAGATTAGAGATGGAGACTGGAAGCTTAAGAGGAAGTCTTTAGATTCGGAGAGGATTTTGAGACTTGAATTTAGGAGTAAAATATTGGCTAAGTGCTTGAATGAGGATTGGGAAATGTTTAGAATGATATGAGGGTGAAAAATAGTTAAGTATAGGCATTTTTACGTTTGGGAATACTTAGGCCCAAGACTTTAAAGTCTTCACTAAAGTCAAAACTGGGAAAAATTTAACACTAGTGCGCCCTTGGCATGTCGCGCCAAGGGCGCGAAAAGCTCTCTAGAATTTGTATTTTTGGAAAATTAAAATTGCTAATTATTTTCTCTTAAATTGAGGTTAGACCAATTTTCCACTCAAAAGGACTCCTTGAATGAGAATGTGAAGCCAAATTTTTGATATCATGCACGAATTTTGAGACATGAAAATTACCATTCCAGGCACTTTCGAGGCATATTTTCGGGCACTTTTTGGGATCGCTACAAAGAGTACCAAGATCTTTCATATGAAAAGAATCTTTAAGCTCCTATTGGAGGCTAGTGATCAATGAAGAATCGATTCCTGTAATTATGGTATATCTACATATACCAAAAGAAGAACACAATCTGTAGATGTTTTATGAAGAAATAAAGATGAGTCATATTTGCTTTGTTCAAAAGAAAACTGTAGCATAGTAGACTAGAACTTGTCAAACCAAACTCTAGGAGCTTGTTTTAATCTATACAAAGACCACTTCAACTTCCATACATCTAATGTAGGTGATGAGAACAAACCAGGTGGAGGCTTCATCTAAATATCTTCTTTAAGATCACCATGGAGAAAAACATATTTGACATCCATTTGATAAAGAGGCTAATTTTGTGAAGTAGCAATGGCAATAATAGCTTGCACCATAGTCATTTTTGCTACTGGTACAAAAGTCTCCTCATAGTCCACACCATACTCCTGTTTATTACCAAGAACAACTAATCAAGATTTTTACCTATCAAGAGTTCTATCAGAATGAAGTTTGATTGAATAGACCCACTTACATCCAATTAGGTGGACATTTGAAGGACATGAAATAATGTCCCATGTGTTATTTTATTTAAGAGCCAAAAGTTCTTCATTCATTGATTTCTGCCAACATTCATGCTTGGAAGCTTGTGAGTAATAACTTGGACCAGAAATGTTAGATATAGTAGAGGAAAAGCCATACTAATTGGGAGTACAAGATACTTGAGTAGATTGTTGAGTAGGCTCAATAGGATCAGATCTCAAAGAATTCTCAGATTCTAGTTGTAGTGCATTTTTAGATGGCGAATCAATTTTAGATAGGACAAAGTTGGTCAATGTCATTCATGCACAAATCCAGGTTTCAACTACTTAAAAGAAGATGATAAATCTTCAAAAGTAGGAAGAAGAGGAGAAAAAAGTAATGATTCAACATATGTAGGAAAGAAATATTGATTCTCAAAGAAGACAATATTTCTAGAAACATGGTATTTGTCATAAAATGGATCATAGCAAATAAAATCTTATGTGAATTACTATAACCCATAAAAGCATATTTAGTAGACTATACAGAAATTTTATTGCACTGAGAATGAGCAGATGCACAAAACAAACACAATCAAATGTATCAAAATTATTATAGTTAGGATTTTGGTGATAAAGACGAAAATATGGGACTCAAAATTTAGCACTTTTGATGGAAATCTATTAATTAAATAGATAGTTGTTCGCAAAGCTTCCGCCCAATATTTAGATGGCATAGAGGACTCAATCAATAAAGTATGAGTGACATCAAGAAGATGGTGATTTTTACGTTCAGCAACTCCATTTTGTTGTGGCGTATATGGGCAAAAGCGTTATGAGATAATTCCTTTCTCAAGAAAGAAATTTTTGAATTCATTATAAGACATATATTCTCTACTAGAAGCAGATCTTAATAATTTGATAGATGTAGAAAATTGAGTCTCAATGTAAGCCAAAAAAGTCTTGAAGACGAAAAATACCTCAGATTTGGATCAAAAAAAATATACCCATGTAAAATGACTATAATCATCTATAAATGTCACAGAGTGTTTGAAATGAGCATGAGAAATAATTGGTGAAATATCCCAAACATCACAATGAATGATATCAAAATACTTTGTAGCACGATTACCAAAATTAAGAAAAGCAAGAGTATCACTTTTGCCTAATTTACAAGTAGAACAATTAATGGAAGCAGTTGAAAGTTGATTTTTATTGCCCAACAAACCAGAATTTGACAAATAAGACAAGACAATAGAATTTGGATGTCCTAGATGCTTATGCCAAATCTTAGTCTTATTAGCAGTAGAAGTACAAGCAAAAGATAGAACAGGAGGAATGGAAAAGTGTATAGGAAAAAATCTTCCAACTTTAGTTCCCTTTGCGATTATCGTCCCCGATACCTAATCTTGCACAAGGCAACCATTACGAGAAAAATTTATATCACAATTGTTAATCAACCGATTGTCCAACTGAAGTAAGACTAGTTATGAGTTTTGGTGAAACAAAAACATCCTTGAAAGTTGGAGTAATGTCTCCAACCTTGGTAATGCGTAAATTACTACCATTTGCAATCTGCATTTATGATGGACCTTGATACTTACAAATATTTTTTAGTATGCTCGTTGAATTGGTCATATGATTGGAAGCATAAGAATCAACAAACTAAAAACTATATGTAACATCATTACCTTGAAGTCCCAATGCTAAAAGTGTTGACATAATCATTTCTTGTACCATTTCTGGAGTAAGAACTTGTCCTGAAGATGAGTTATCAATTGTAGAACCATTTATCCTTGCTTGAAATGCATTGACCTATTAATTTTGAGGGTGCGTGGGACACTCTTTGATAATGAAATGACCCCAAAAAGTGCACAAAAATATGCCTCAGAAGTGCCCAGAATTATAATATTCATATATCTCAAAATCTGTGGGCGATATTGAAAATCCAACTTTATATTCTTGATCAGGGAGAAAATTGAGTGGGAGATGGGTCTAAGCTCAATTTTAGAGTGATCGAATCACAATTTTAATTTTTCAAAATTGCAATTTCAAGAGAGGGTTCGCGTCCCTGGCATAACGCGCCTTGGGCGCGCCCCAGTGTTATTTTTACCCAGTTTTTATTACTCGGTCAAGGCTTTTGGGTCATGGACCTAAGTCTTATCATATATGAAAATACCTATACTTAGCCATATTTCACCTTCATATCATACAAGACATTCCCCAACACTCTCTCAAACACTTAGACAAATATTTTACTCAAAATTCAAGTGCCAAAAATTATTTCGGGTCTTAAGGATTTTAATCAAGCTTCAATTTCTCATCTTAATCTTCATTAAGAAATTCACCAAAGTCAAGGTATATGGGTTTCAACCATTGGGTCCTTTCACCGATGGTGCATAAGTTTTTTTTTTTTTTACATAAAACACATGTTTCTTAGTTGATTTACTTATGGGTCTTACTTACTATGAATTTGACTATGAACTATGTTGGGTTTTAGAACAGTGTGATTGTTTAAGCATGTTTTGAGCTATTAATCTTTGATCTATCTTGAGACTTGATGAAGGATTTTGATGTATATTACTTGAGGGTACTACCAAGTGTTAGTGGGTGGTTTTACATCGAATTTACTTGCATGATTTCGCTCTTGAATTGCATAATTCTATACTAGCGTTACACATCCAACAAGAGTTTGATAAAATATTTGATTTATGCTTCTTCAGTAATTGAAGGCCTAATGCATGGTATATGAGTTAAATGACTTTATGATGATGAAAGGGATGTGTATATGTGCTAATTTCATGAATGGTATCTATAGTGTTGAAAGTTGATCAATTGCCTCGTTGGGGAGGTAGTAGGCCCGAACTACCATGTTGGGGGGTATATACCTCAATTGCCTCACTCAGGAGGTAGTAGGCTCGTGCAACCATGTTGGGGGTTTGTACCTCAATTGCCTCACTCAAGAGATAGTAGGATCGTACAACCATGTTTGATGGTTTGTACCTCAATTGCCTCGCTCAGGAGGTAGTAGGCCCGTGCAACCATGTTGAGGGGCTTGTACCTCAATCGTCTTGCCAAGGAGGTGGTAGGCCTTGGTTACTAACGATGGTCTCTTCGTACAGACATAAAATGTTCTATGTAAACATGTTTTACTACAAGCATAATTCATGCATGCCATATTGTTATATGCTCATTTATTGCCTAAACATGCATTTTGATTATGTTGCCTATCTCTTGTTGCATTGCACCCAACATACTTAGTACATTCAAATATACTAGCGCATACTCTATGCCTACATGATGTTACCATGTAGGAACCGGAGCTCCACTTGATCATCCTCCTCCTCCACGTGGCTAGTACAATTTCTCTCAAAGTTAGTGAGTCCTTAACTCTGAGGACATGCGTCTCTTTATAATGCTATGTATTAACTTCTTTTTATGTTAGTGACTTATGACTATGAGGGTGAGCCCGGTTGCTTGTCTTGCCTCCCGTTAAGTTCTATGTTTAGAGGTCTTATTGGACAAGTTATGTAATTGTTAGAACCCATATTTTTGAGCGTTAGGTCAATTACGAAATTCGGGACCTATGGGTCAATTCTAGAAATTTCAGAACAAAGGGATAATATTGTGAGATAATTATGTGTGTAAGCTTATATATGTATACACATGTATAATATGCATTCAAATTGTTAATCTAAAAATTTGGACAAGGGGGTTTTAACCAAGTCCTGAACAAGATTGTTTTAGGAAGGAAATTTTGTCAAAAAGTAATTGAACCATGTGGTGGGTGGGACCAAGAGGTCCCAAACCCTTATCTTATATGAATAAGTACGTGTACATTATTAAGACTAAGAAAAAGCTTCCAAATACTTAGAGAAAAATTGAGAAATTTCAAGAAGACTTGGAACCCCCTCTCTCGGCCATGAACAGTGCACAATCAAAATTGTGTTTTTCGATCTTTCAATTATTTTGATGCGTCAAGGCTAGTATATTGTATCCCTAAGCATCGTGGAACTATTAGTTCAGCAAGAAAACACGTAGAAATCCAAATTTGAAGATTGGAAAGTTTGGAGGGTTGAAAAGGTAAGTTGAAAATTCTCTTCTCTTGAGTTGAATTGAAGCTTATAAATGATTTAGAAATTGTTAATTGAGTATAATAACCAAGAAATTTAGGTTGAATCATTAATTCTAAAGCTTGTGAGCTATAGAATTCAAAAATGGGATTTTGGGGGTTAATGCAAGAAAATTGGGTTGAATCATTAATTCTAAAGCTTGTGAGCTATAGAATTCAAAAATGGGATTTTGGGGGTTAATGAGCTCTTGTTGTTAAAAATTCATATGTGGGGGTAAGATGGAAATAACATTAGAAATGGTTGGTATGAATTTTGTATTAATTGGACACCATTTCGGCTACATGAGGGAAAATTGGGGCGTTTTGACGCTAGGAGTGTATATTGAGCACTAGGGCATTGTATTGCGGTTTTTGGGGCATATAGAGGTTCTTGAGAATGTTATATATGTGTACTATATGAGGGTTGTCCAGATTTGCAAGTTTTAGTGTTAATGTCAAATTGTGGTTTTCTAGCGCTTTATGATTTCATTTGACGCTGGAAAGTTATAATTGAACTTTTGAAGTTTAAAAAGGTGTTTGAGTATGTTGAATATGTATTTAATGTAGTAGTGGCACTGTTTTTTAGTTTTGACATGAAATAAGTTGTTTAGCGAGTTATTAGGAATTTGAAGTTGAATTGGCTTCTGGTTGACTTGGAATTGCTATTATTGTTGTGTTGTTGGTATTGCTGCTATTATTGGTTGACAAAAGGGTCAATTGGAACCCCGGGATGGCTTAGTTTACAGGGGATATGCTGGCGAAATTTCTGTAGAGTTTTGGAGGGAAAATTTGACCCTCCGGTTATCATGTAAACTAACTAGTTCTAGGGGATATGAAGGTTTGGAAAGTTTGAAGCCTACATATTAATTCCTTGTAAGTTATGCCAGAATTTGAAATAAAAAGTGCATACATGCCATTGTTTTTGCATATGAATAATTATACGTTATTCCGGAATCCCACTTATTCCAAGTTAAATGTGATTCTAAGTTGTTATATATATTTTGGAGCTTAAGTAGCATGAAATCCTTGTAACTCATTATGAACACACATATTTACCAACTTTGAACCACTTGGAAATAAAAACACTAATTTTGGTTTCTAGGAGGAGGAAAATGATTGTCACCACTATTTTGTTCCCAAATATGAACATTTTGGCACAAATAAAGTTGCTTCCCAATTATGAATAAGTAACTATTGTCCAGGGGTGAGGGTGCCTTAAGGAATGACTGTTTATGCACATGACCTTCTCTACTCCATTCGTGCCACTATAATTCCATTCACCGGTTCCAGGGCACTACTCCAATGTGTTAGAAGGAGAAGCTGAGTAATAATAATGAAGTTGAAAAAGTGGATGAGACTCTTTACAGGAGTTTCGTTGAAGGTCTCTTGTATCTTACAACAACTAGACCTCACGTTTTATATGTTTATATATATATATATATTTCTGAAGGTGGTTGGATACGGCGGGGTCGGCTTGGCCCAAGGGCCGGCTTCTCTTAGTTGGAGCTATGCTGTGATTGGGCCTTTGGGTTGGTGGCTTCATGCCACATTTACTATATGATTTGTGAGTGCAGTGGTCTTCCTTGGCTCACGTGAGTGCAGTGGTCTTCCTTGGCTCACTTATCCCATATTTTTTATCTGCATTGGAGATTTTTTAGAGATTTATTTAAAGTGGGACCCATAT
>DF358604.1:91419-124944 GCA_000787875.1 Solanum virginianum
ATCAGTAGAGCCTATCTGATTTCGTTTCAACTTCTAGGAATTGAAAATTTTAGGTTTGTGAAGTAGGTCCATGAAACTAGATTAGTTAGGAAGAAATAAGACTGGTTTTGTTGGTGGGACCTGTACCAAAGTCGGTATGAGTGTGAATTAAGCAATTAATGTGAAAGAGCTGATGGATCTAGGACAGTCAGTTTATGTAAAGAAATTGCCTTACTACAATAAGGAACTGATTCTATCTCAGGCTATTATACGAAGCTGAAATATCTTGGGAATGAACTCTATAGTTACAACTGGTCTGGATCCATGGGTGATATATTCAAGAAGCGGTAATACTGAATGGCCTAACAGTAAGTTCAAGACGAGTTGTGAAGTTGTATGTAAATTTTATAGGTGGAAAGGTCAATCGAAAGATCAGTATGGCAAGTCCAAAAGAAAGTCTATATTGGTGGTAGTAATGTAGTAAATGGTCAGTCCATTACCAGAAGGAGTTCAATTCTTGATGTTTCTGGTCCTGAGTGAACTATGGTCTCGATACTAATGTCAATGACCAAGTACTTAGAGAACATGCTCAAAAAGTATAGAAAAGCACCGGGAAGGAGTTCCAACATTTTTTTATTGAGTTCTCTTGGAGGGACATATAAGGATTAGGAGGTGGTAAGATAACGTGGTGTTAAAAGTGTCTAATACAGAACCTGAGACCAGTGCTTTACTAATGACTACTAGTAGCCCTAATTGGATAATAGACACGGGGGGCAACAGACGACATGACTTCTGATATTAATTTGTTGGAAAAATCCACAGTAACTAAGGTGAACAATCCAAAAGGAGTAAGTCTACCTAATGGAGATGTAACTTTTGTAACACATACTGGATCCAGTGTCTTGTTCACTAGAAACACTATTATCAATGTTTTTTATATTCCTCGGTTTAAATATAACTTCTTGTCAGTTTCAAAGCTAATCAAGGAACTGAGGTGTTCTACTACATTTTTCCCTGATTTCTACCTGTTACAGGATTTGTTCAGTGGGAAGGTGAAGGAGATTGGTAAGGAAGAAAATGAGCTTTATTTGTTGCTTAAGCAGGAACTAAAAAGAAACAAGTCTATGAGTTTAGCTATTAAATGTGAAATGACTGATGTGAGGATTGATCTTTGGCATAAACGACTAGGTCACCCTTCTACTACGATTTAAAGTGAATTTATCCTATGGATGCTCAGGAAATAAGAACTGAGCTTGAGAAGTGTGACGTATGCCCCCGTGCAAAACAAATAAGAAATCTTTTTCCTACAAGTGTTACTACAACTGTAGGTACTTTTGGAGCTGATTCATTGACCTATGGGGTCCTTATAAAATAGCTTCTAGTGGTGCAAACAAATTCTTTTTAACTATAGTAGATGACTATTCCAGGATAACTTGGATTTTCTTGTTAAAAACATAAATCTGATATATGCGCTTCTTTACGGTATTTCTTAAATTTTGTTAAATGCTAGTTTGGTTAAGTTGTGGAAGTGGTCAGATTTGATAATTGTGCAGAGTTTGTGAACTTTGTGTGTGATAATATGTTTAAATCTTTAGGCATTATACATCAAAGAGCTTGTACTTGTACCCCTCAACAAAATGGAATAGCAGAGAGAAAATATAGACATATATTGGAAGTAACTAGAGCTATTAGGTTTCAAGGAGAAATTCTTATTAAACATTAGGGTCGTTGTGTCCTAGGTGCTGTGTATTAAGTAATAGGATGCCTAGTGCAGTTATAGGAAACAAGTCACCTTTTGAGCTAATATATCACAAAAACCTTCTATTAGTCATCTAAGAGTTCTAAGTTACTGATGTTAGGCAAAAAAAAAATAGTTCAGGAAAATTACAAACTTTTATCTAGAGCTAAGGCAACATCCCATATGGAGTACTCAGAGGTCCAAAAGGGATATGTGTTATTTGACTTATCTAGTAATTTTTTATTTTTTTATTTTTTTATAAGTGGAGATGCCAACTTTAGAGAATACATATTCTCATTTAGTCAGTAATACAGAGAAAACTCTGCTGAAATTTTGTAAAATGAGTAGTAACTCATATTGGAATCTGAAACAGGAGGCTACAGGATATTTAGGATATTACTTTCATTTTGATCTTAGATCGTGCGTTAGAGCGGTGTTAGTAGGATGATCCCACTTTCTGCTAAAAGTTCTTTTGGTTTCAGATGTTCCTTTGAGAAAGATGGTAACGATACTATGATTTTGATTCTCTTTGACTCTCTTGAAGTTTTATGATATGAAAGATGTCCCATAGCCCCGTTTATCCCTATTTACTATTCCTTATAGTTATTTTATTGCTTCTGCGACCAAGGATGTGTAATGATATGTTAAGGGGCTTGCTTGGGGTCCCTTCGGGTTCCCCATGCGCCGTGTCACGTCTACTCTCTAGGCTTGGGTCATGAAAAACTTAGTATTAGAACACTAGGTTGTTAATGGTCCTCGGTATCCAACACACTGCATTGATTAGAGTCTTATTCATGGTTGTGTTGTGCACCACAACTATGAGTAAGAAGCTATGAGACATTTTAGAAAATGTTTCCCTTCTTCTTACTCCATGTCATGCTATAGGAGTTAAGGTTAGGTTTTCCCCCTAACGATTGTTCTTTTCTATGCTAGTTAGGTGTTCACCCTAACGATTATTCTTTGCTATGATAGATCATGCTTAACAAAAGAGGAAGGAGAGCCCGCACACCCGAGGAACAACTAGCTCATGGAGAGCTCAAGGATGCTCTCACCTTGCTAGCTCAAGTTATGGCTAACAAAGCCAACCAAGGGGCCCAACCCCTTATGCTCCTACTCCGGCATCTCGGGTGAGGGACTTTATAAGGATGAACCCACCGAAGTTCAATGGGTCTAAAGTGGATGAGGACCCTCAAGAGTTTATTGATGAGATTTACAAAGTATTGGCTATCATAGGTGTGAGGTCGAAAGAGAAGGCAGAGTTGGCGGCTTACTAACTCAAGGGGGTGGCTCAAATATGGTACACTCAATCAAAGGAGGAGAATGGGAACAATAATGTGGTTCTATAGGAGGAGTTTAAGAAAGCTTTCCTCAATCGGTTCATCCCTCTTGTACTTAGGGAGGCCAAAATGATGGAGTTCATGAATTTGAAGCAAGGATCTATGAGTGTGACGGAGTATGCCCTCAAGTTCAACCAACTCTCAAAATATGCTCCCCACTTGGTTGCCGACCCAAGGGCTAGAATGAATAAGTTTGTTATGGGTGTACCCAATTTGGTGAGTGAAGAATGTCATACCGCCATGTTGATAGGTGACATGGACTTGTCCCGCCTTATGATTTATGCAGGTTGTTGACCCAAGGTCTAGAATGAATAAGTTTGTGATGGGTGTATCCGACTTTGAGTGAAGAATGTCGTACCGCCATGTTGATAGGTGACATGGACTTGGCCCACCTTATGACTTATACCGAACAATTAGAGGGGGAAAAGTTGAGAAAGAGAAGGGGTAATGAGGCTAAGAGGGCTCGTTTTGATGGTAAGTTCCAAAGTCTCAAAGGTTGCCGATTTCTTCAAGGTCAAGGGTCTTCTCATGCTCCTAATAGAAGGTTTGTCAATGACTACCCAAGGATCCAAGGTGATGGTGGTGTGGGGCCTAATGTTATTTGCCCAAAATGTGGTAAGGGTCATGGTGCCCTATGCTTGAGATCTACTAATGCTCTCTATAGTTATGGGAAAGTAGGCGACAAGATGATGGATTGCCCTTATAACCGAAATAAGGTTAAGGATGTTCGTCCATAAGGTTGGGGTGTCAATGCGGTTCCTTTAGGGAAAGGACGTCAATAAGATAGTGCCACAAGACACAATCAGTTCTATCCACTCCAAGGGAGACAAGGGGTTGATAAGGTACCCGATGTCATCATCGATATATTAAAAGTCTTTGATTTTGATGTGTATGTATTGATAGACTTGGGTGCAGCTCTTTCTTTTATTACTCCTTTTGTTGCCAAAAAGTTTCATGTTAAGCCCGAATTATTGTGTGAGTCTTATGAGTTGTCTAGTCCCTTTGGTTCATCTATTGTTGCTAGAAAGGTCTATAGAAATTATCTCGTTTGCATCTTGTATAAAATATTTCTTAGGGATCTTGTTGAGTTGGATATGGTTGATTTTGATGTTATTCTTGGGAAGGATTAGTTGCATGTATCTTAAGCCTCTATTGATTGTAGAACCTATAGGGTCAAGTTCCAATTCCCAAATGAACCCGTCCTTGAGTGGGAGAGTCATAATGTGGTGGTTACGGGTAGGTTTATCTCTTGTATTAAAGCCAAACGTTAATCTTTAAGGGGTGTCTCTATCATCTTGTGAGGGTTAGGGATGTTGAGTCCAATGTCCTTCCTATAGAGTTGATTCCGGTGATAAATGAGTTTCTTGATGTCTTTCCTAATGACCTTCCTGGTGTTCCTCCTGAAAGGAAAATACATTTTGGCATAGACCTCCTCCCCGATACTCAACCCATTTATATTCTCCCTTACCGTATGGCCCCGACGGAGTTAAAGGAGTTGAAGGACCAATTGAGGAATTTGTTGGAGAAGGGTTTTATTAGGCCTAGCCAATCACCTTGGGGTGTACTAGTGTTGTTTGTGAAGAAGAAGAATGGGTCCCTTAGAATGTGTATTCTCTACTGACAACTTAATAGGGTTGCCATTAAGAATAAGTACCCTCTCCCAAGGATTGATGATTTGTTTGACCAACTTCAAGGGACTAGTCACTTCTCTAAGATTGATTTTTGGTCCGGGTATTATCAATAAAGGTGAGGGAGTGTTATATTCCCAAGATAGCCTTCCGAACTAGGTATGGGCATTATGAGTTTGTGGTTATGTTTTTTGGATTGACTAATGCACCGGCTATCTTTATGGATCTTATGAATAGGGCCTTTAAACCCTACCTTGATTTATTTGTGGTGGTCTTCATTGATGATATTTTGATCTATTCTCATAGTGAGGAAGAGCATGTGGCTCATTTGAGGGTAGTGCTACAAAGATTGAGGGAAGAGAAGTTGTAGCTAAGTATGAAAAGTGTTAATTTTGGTTGAAAGAGGTTACCCTTTTAGGTCATGTGGTGTCGAGGGATAGTATTAAGGTGGATCCTAAGAAGACAGATGTGGTTAGAAATTGACCTAGACCATTGACTCCATGGGACATTAGAAGCTTCTTGGGCTTAGCAAGTTACTATAGGAGATTTGTGAATAGGTTCTCTTCTATTGCTTCTCCCATAACTAAGTTGACTCATAAGAAGGCTAAATTTGTGTGGACTGATCAGTGTGAAAAGAGTTTCTAATCTTTGAAAGATAAGTTTGTGTCCGCTCCTATTTGTCTGGGTCTAAAGTGGATGAGGACCCTCAAGAGTTTATTGATGAGATTTACAAAGTATTGGCTATCATAGGTGTGAGGTCGAAAGAGAAGGCAGAAGGATTTGTTGTGTATTGTGATGCCTTCTGAATTGGTTTGGGTTGTGTTTTGATATAAAATGATAAGGTGATAGTCTACGCTTCTAGGCAACTCAAAGTGAATGAAAAGAATTATCTTACTCATGATCTTGAATTTATCGCCGTGGTTTTTGCTTTGAAAATTTCATGTCATTATTTATATGGGGTGCATATTGATATATTTAGTGATCATAAGAGTCTCCAATATGTGTTCACTCAAAAGGATCTCAACTTGAAACAAAGAAGGTGGTTAGAACTTCTTAAGGATTATGATATGAGTGTGCATTATCATCTTGGAAAGAATAATGTTGTGGTTGGTGCTTTGAGTAGGGTGTCCATGGGTAGCTTAGTTCATATTGATGGTGGTAGAAAAGGGGTAACTAGCGTGGTCCACTGGTTAGCTAGATTGAGGGGGTAGCCTAGCACATGTTGATGGTAGTGGCAAAGAGGTGGCTAGAGATGTCCATCGGTTGGCTAGATTGGGGGTTAGGTTAGAAGAGGTTGATAATGGTGGTGTTATGGTTGAAGATGGTTCAAAATCTTCCTTGGTTGATGAGGTAAAAGCAAAGCAAGATCTTGACCTCTCTATGTTAGAATTGAAGGCCTTGCTGAGAGAGGACAAAATAAAGGTTTTCTCCTATGGGGGAGATGGTGCCCTTAGGTACCAAGGTAGGTTGTGTGTGCCTTGTATAGATGACTTGAGAGAGAAAATTCTAGATAAGGCTCATAATTCTTCTTATTCTATTTATCTCGGTTCTACAAAGATGTATAGAGATTTGAGGGATGTGTTTTGGTAGGGAGGCATGAAGAAAGACATTGTCAAATTTGTATCCAATTGTTATATTTGCCAATAAGTGAAAGCCGAACACTAAAGGCCGGGTGGCTTAACCCTAAATATAGAGATTCCTACTTGGAAGTGGGAGCCAATCAGCATGGACTTTGTGGTTGGGTTGCCTAAGACTAGAAAAGGTTTTGATTCCGTTTAGATTGTGGTTGATAGAATGACAAAATCGGCTCATTTCCTACCAATTAAGACTACTTATGGGATCGAAGACTATGCTAAATTGTACATTCATAAGTTGGTTAGATTGCACGGGGTGCCCTTGTCTATCATCTTGGATTGTGGTGTTCAATTCACTTCATACTTTTGGAGGTCCTTCCAAAGAGGTCTTTGTACCAATGTTAAGCTTAGTACGGCCTTTCACCCTCAAACGGATGGCCAAATCAAAAGAACTATCCAAACTCTTGAGGATATGATTAAAGCTTATGTTTTAGAGTTTAAGGGTAGTTGGGATGATCATCTTCCATTGATTGAGTTTGCTTATAATAATAGCTATCATTCTAGCTTGGTATGGCTCCTTTTGAGGCCCTCTATAGTAGGCGTTAAAGATCACCGGTTGGGTGGTTCAAAGTAGGAGAGATGGCATTGTTGGGTACAGATCTGTTCATAGAGGCTATGGAGAAGGTAAGGTTGATTAGAGAGAGGTTGAAAACAGCCCAAAGTCATGAAAAATCCAATGCCGATATGAGAAGAAGAGGCCTTGAATTTAAAGTTGGTGATTGGGTCTATTTGAAGTTTTTACCAATGAAGGGTGTGGTTAGTTTTTGTAAGAAGGGTAAATTGAGCGCAAGATTTGTGGGTCCTTATAGGGTGACGAGAAAGATTGGTAAGGTGGCCTATTAGTTGGAGTTGCCCAATGAAATGGATTTGATTCATCCGGTCTTTCATGTATCCATGTTGAGGAAATGTGTGGGTGACCCGAATGCTATTGTCCCATTGGATATTGTGGGTATTGTTGAAGACAACTTGACTTATGAAGAAGTTCTAGTAGATATCTTGGATAGACAAGTGATGAGGTTGAGGAACAAGGATGTGACCTCCGTTAAAGTCCTTTGGAGGAATCAACAAATTGAGACTACTACATTGAAGGCCGAGGTGGACATGCAAAAGCGATATCCCTATTTCTTCCATTCCACTCAAGCCTAAGGTACTAATTCTAAGTCCCCTATGTTGTTTCAAGTCTTATGTTTCAACCTCTATGTCAGTTGCATGCATTCATGTTTATGTTGACAAGTTCATGGTGATTTTGACACTTATGCTGAGATATTTGAAAATGGTGTTTAAGTGCATTATTGCATTCTTGTTGGGGCTAATTTCTTCATGATTACTCTTCTTATGTATGCTTCTTTGACATTCGGGGACGAATATTTCCAAGTGAGAGATATTGAAATGGCCCCAAAAAGTACCTGAAAATGTGCCTCGAAAATGCGGGGAAGAATGTTCACAAGGGGGAGATATTGAAATGGCCCCAAAAAGTGCCCGAATATGTGCCTTGGAAGTGCCCGGAATCAAAATTTCCATATATCTCAAAATTCATGTGCGAAATCAAAAATTCGGCTTCACAGTCTTGATCAGGGGACAAAATTGAGTGGGGAATAGATCTAACCCTGATTTTAGAGTGACCAAATCACAATTTTGATTTTCCAAAATTGCAATTTCTAGATAGGATTCGCGCCCCTGGCACGATGCGTCTTGGTAGTACCCAGTGTTATTTTTGTCCAATTTTTGTTACTTGGTCCAAGGCTTTTAGGTCTTGGGCCTAAGTCTTCTCATACATGAAAATACCTATACTTAGCCATATTTCACCTTCATATCATACATAAAACCCATGTTTCTAAGTTAATTTACTTATAGGTCTTACTTAGTATGAATTTGACTAAGAACTATAGTAGGGTTTCATAAAATTGTGATTGTTTAAGCATATTTGAGCTAATTTTGATGTATATTACTTGATGGTACTACCAAATGTTGGTGGGTGGTGTTACATCAAATTTACTTGCATGATTTCGCTCTTGAATTGCATGATTTTATACTAGCATTACACACCCACCAAGTGTTTGTAGTAGGCTCGTGCAACCATGTTTGATGGTTTGTACCTCAATTGCCTCGCTCGGGAGGCAGTAGGCCCATAGTTCAAAGTAGGAGAGATGGCATTGTTGGGTACAGATCTGTTCATAGAGGCTATGGAGAAGGTAAGGTTGATTAGAGAGAGGTTGAAAACAGCCCAAAGTCATCAACCATGTTGAGGGGTTTGTACCTCAATGGCCTCGCCAAAGAGGTGGTAGGCCTTGGTTACTAATGATGGTCTCTTCGTAAACATGTAAAATGTTCTATGTAAGCATGTTTTAATACAAGCATAATTTATGCATTCCATATTGTTATATGCTCTTTTATTGCCTAAATATGCACTTTGATTATGTTGTCTATCTATTGTTGCATTGCACCCTACATACTTAGTACATTCAAACTGACTAATGCATACTATATGCCTATATGATGTTACCATGTAGAGATCGAAGCTCCACTTGATCATACTCCTCCTCCACGTGGCTAGTACGATTTCTCTCAAAGAAAGTTGGTGAGTCCTCAACTCCGAGGACATACTTCTCTTGATTATGTTATGTATTGACTCCTTTTTATGTTATCTACTTATGACTATGAGGATGAGTCCAGCTGTTTGTCTTGGCCCCGGTAAGTTCTATGTTTAAAGGTGAAGTTTTATGATATGAAAGATGTCCCATAGCCCTGCTTATCCCTATTTACTATTCCTTATCATTATTTTATTACTTCCCCGACCTAGAATGTATAATGATATGTTAAGAGGCTTGCTTGGGGTCCCTTCGGGTTCCCTATGCGTTGTGTCACATCTAGGCCTTAGGCTTGGGTTGTGAGAGATAATGTGTCTTTGTTGTTTACAATAACTACAGAACTTCTTGCCACAATTTCTTGCAATATGATCGTATTCATGCAACTTTAACACTGAGTTCCAGTCATATCCCTTCTCTTTCCTTTACCTTGAGCGGCAAATGTAATAATGACATCATTATTTTGTTTCTTGAAAGCATTTTGGGTGACTAGATACTGCTCTTCATGAAGCAATTCCCCGAAACAAACATCCAAAGAAGGATATGGTTCACAGTTCATCAAGCTAGAGCAAACACTCTCAAAGGCGGAGCGTAATTTCATCAAAAATTAATCTCGCTTGCTTTGCTCATAAGCTGCCTGAATCACGGAGAGAGATTCGGCATGTATTTTGGCATAGACAACATCTATAAATTCAGCCCATAAGTTCTGAAATCCAAAAAATAATCCTCTACAGAAAGATCTCCTTGAGTGTAAATAGCAATATCATACTCTAATTGAAAGCATCTTGCGCAATTATCTTGGTTGTAAACCTTTCTTAGATAACCTCACATGCACTTAGATATCTTGTATGGCCTGAGATTAAGAACAATAAGAGGGTTAATTGATCCTAAAATCCATGTCATCACCCGAGCATCTTTAATATTCCATTCACTTAACTTTGTAAGATCAGTAGGAGCATGATCATTTCCATCTATATGGCCCCATAATTCTTTTCCAGTGACAAATAACTAAAACTGAAATTCCTAAGAAGAATAATTTTTCTAGCGAAACAAACACTGAAGGATTCAAAGTGATGTGAATTCATGCTTTTGAATGCTATCAAAATAAGAAAGACTCAGGAAAATAACTAGAGTAACCAAGAACAAAAGTCCTATATGTTAGGACTGATTGTCGACGATCAGTCAACAAAAAATGAAGATTTCAAAAAATTTAAAAGAAACCACAAACAAACTCTATGAAATAAGATAACCAAGAGAAGGCTCTGATACCATGTCAAGAATTTTTTTGAATGCCTCTCAAAGTGAGAGTCTTTCCATTATATAAAGAATATACACAATACAAATCCCTAAGGATCCGTTTTCCTATCCCTAAAGATCAACTACTCAATCCCTGTAAATCTTGCACTAATATCCTTCTAAATATGCTATGCTATCCCACCAAATCTGATATGCTATCTAAATGATTACTACAACAAATCTCTATGATTACACTTATTTAGAATATTAATGTATACAATCATTCACCGTCTAACAACCAAGATAAGTTGTCAGGATAATTCTACTTCCATTATTGACATCCCAGAAGCAAGGGTATAGATCATCCCATACAGTAGTTTCCAGATATCATCAATGAGGATAAGGTATCTCTGAACCATTAAAAGTATGTGTAACTTATCTGCTAATTCATTTTCTGGTATTTTATCACTTATAATTGTGTCTTTCTTAAACCGTGGAGAATGGTTAGTAACAAGTCCTTGCATGCATAAACTTGAGATACACAACATTGTGCACGAACATCAAAATGAGAAACTACTGACTGATAAAAAATAGTTTGTTAGCTAGAGTTCTCTTACCCAATCTAGACATGCCCACAATTGAGATGACATCTAAGTGTGATGATTCTCTAATTAGCTACCATCTTAGCATGTCTATCACCTCCTAAAATCCCACCATCTTTTCTCTTATGCTTGTAGTCCTAGCAAATTCTGAAGTATGAGCACTGGCAGCATCGGTGGTATTATGCAATACCAAGTTAGAGACCTAAATTTTTGTGTCTCTAAAATTCAAAAAATAAGGTTTCAACTGAAATGGTAAATGCTAGAAACTACAATTTATTATATTCTCTGTCTTAGCCAAGATGTGTGAACCTAAATTTGTTGCAACTTGTTCCCAATAAGGTTTTTCCTTCTCCATTGTTTTTAGAATACCTGCAAACAAGACAACAGAAAGAGGTAGCCCCCCACAAATTTATGCTATCTCATAGCCAACATCTTCTAAGATAGGGGGCAACCTTTTGTATTGAACTCCTTATTTTTCAATAACATCCAACTTACTTATAGGGTAAACATTAGAAGGAAATGAGGATCAGTGATGCGTTTAGCATGGGATGCAACATCACCATAGCGAGTGGTCGAGATAATTTTACTCTATTATTGGCATCATAGAAGCAAGAGTACAGATCATCCCATGCAGCAGTTTCCCATACATCATCAATGAAGATAAGGTACCTGTTAACCTTTAGAAGTTTCTGCAACTCATCTGCTAATTCATTCTCTTGTAATTTATCACTTATAATTGTGTCCTTCTTAACACCATGGAGAATGGTTAGTAATAAGTCCTTGTGCGCATAAACTTGAGATACCCAACATTTTGCACGGACATCAAAATGAGAAACGACTGACTGATCAAAAAATAGTTTGTTGGTGTTAAAATTTGCTTATAGTTACTGCAGTAGTTTTTAGTAAAATAAGTTATTTAGTTTAAAATAAATTTGAATTTTGAATTTTTGTTAAGTAGTTGAGATATTTAGGTTATTTTGAATTTTAAATTATGCAGATTTTTTGTTTTAGGTTGGTTGTTTACAGCTCCTTAATGTTTAATAAAATTATTGAATGCCATTGAAAACATTTCAAATCCATTGAGAGGCTTTTTCAATTCTTTTTGCTGCTCCATTCATCTTTTAAAAAAATCAACAGTGGTATCATAGCCTCATTGATCTTACAAGATCTGTGAATTCTTCCAAAGAACTACCATATTATTTTTAACCCGTAAGGGTTATCTTTTCAACCCACACGGGCTACCTTTTAACCTGTGAGGGCTACTTTTTTAACCCATTTTAACCTGTCAAGGCTATTTTCAACCCATGTTTTTTTAATGCAAAGGCTTTTTGAACCAAAAAATGGCAAGTAGCAGTCTCTACTTTAATGCCCCAAAAGTTTTTACTGGCAAAAACTATCAAATTTAGTCATTAAAAATGAAATCATATCTTGAAGCCTATGATTTGTGGGAAGTTGTGATGAAAGATATATCCTTACAGCCTCTTCCTGCAAATCCTACTCTTGCTCAGATTAGAGCTCATTCAGATGAAAAAACCAAAAAGTTTAAAGCCAAAACTATAATTTAAAATTCAGTTGCGGATTCAATTTTTTCTAAAATTATTGCTTATGAGACAGCAAAAGAAGCTTGGGAAAAACTAAGAAAAGAATACTAGGGAAGTGATCGAGTCAGACAAATACAAATTTTGAATTTGAAAAGTGATTTGAATCTCTTAGGATGCAAGAAAATGAAACTATTGTTAACTATTCTGACAAGATATCTTTGATTGTTGAGGTTGCTTAGTGAGGATTTCAAAAATGACAGAATGGTAGAAAATTTTTTTGTGACAATTCAAGAG
The DNA here is from genome assembly GCA_000787875.1 of Solanum virginianum. Lineage (NCBI taxonomy): Eukaryota > Viridiplantae > Streptophyta > Magnoliopsida > Solanales > Solanaceae > Solanum > Solanum virginianum. The sequence goes on from DF358604.1 coordinate 103,994, forward strand.
AGATTTGAGTCTAAAATTTCATCTTTGGAAGAGGTTGAAGAATTAATAAGTGCACTTCAAGCACAAAAGCAAAGAAGATCTTTCAGATAAGACAATGTTATTGAGGGTGCTCTTTATGTACAAAGCAGAAAAGAAAAAGGCAATTATCCTCTTTGCAAACACTACAAAAGAAAAACACACTTGGAAAAATTTTGTTGGTGGAGACCTGATGCAATATGTGGAAATTGCAATAAAGAAGGTCATGTAATGAAAGTGTGCAAGCATAAAAATAATCTTCAAGAAAGAGCAGCAGAAGTGAAAATCGAGGAGAAGCAACTTTTTTAAATTATAGTAACTAAAGCAAAGGAGGAGTGTTGAAATTTGCTTATAGTTATTGTAGTAGTTTTTAGTAAAATAAGTTATTTAGTTTAAAATAAATTTGAATTTTGAATTTTAGTTAAGTAGTTGAGATATTTAGGTAATTTTGAATTTTAAATTATGCAGATTTTTTCTTTTAGGTTGGCTATTTAAAGCCCTCAATGTTTAATAAAATCATTGAAAGCATTTCAATCCATTGAGAGATTTTTTCAATTCTTTTTGCTGCCCCATTCATCTTTTAAAAAAAACCATTAGTTAGCTAGAGTTATCTTATCTAATCCAGGCATGCCCACAATTAAGATGACATCCAAGTGTGATCTCTGATTAACTGTTGTATTAGCGTGTCCATTTCCTCCTGAAATCCTACCATCGCTTCTCTCATGCTTGTAGTCCTACCAAATTCTGAAGTATGAGCACTGGTAACATCGGTTGTATTATGTCATACCAAGTCAGAGACTTTCTTTTCATGAATCTCTGCTACCTCCCTCATGAGTAGTGTATTCTCCTCTATGATGTCTCCGGTCCAGCAAACAAGACACTATAATGTCTTTGTTTATACAACAATCAACTATATGTTCCAAATCATATGCTTTAGCAATCACCTGCATTGCAAAAGATCCGAATCCATCATGTTTCTTCTGAAAGTGCTCCAGTTGCTACTGAATTGTCCGAAGTTGTCTTTTTATAGAAGAAAATGAGTGTGAATAGTGGCTTAGAAACTCTTTCAGGTGGTCTAAATAGTGTACGAGAGTCTCCACAAAGCCAGCTCCATAATCAGCAACATACTCATGAGTTTGGATATTCAGATGTCATCCTGATTTTAGAGCTTGCAGGATATTAATATAGATCTTGCAGATACATGATTGAATGGGTTGAATGTCCATTTGATGGTCAGAAAATGATGCACTCAACCAGGAAATCATTGATGCATGTCCAGCCACAACTAAAATACAATTGAGGAAAGTATCTTTGCATCTTCCTGAGACAAAGTAAACATAACTTCTCAATAACTGCAACTCCTTTACAACTTCTTCCACTTGTTGCCTGCTAGAGAAAGGAACTAAAGGATCCCAAGAACAAGGATTACAAATCTTTGGTAAATTACTGATATTCATGACAACAGTATGAATGAATCTCTTTACAAATTCAGGGGTAGTGATGTTAAAGGAAAGTGGTAGTGCTGCTTCATGAAAGAAGTATTAAGCTTTCATTTCCAACTTAGCCCCCCAAATCTGTTCTTCCAAATTACAGAACATTGATACGACCTTGTCAAGTGAGTGATTCTTTTGAATTCTGCTGCAGCATAAGGAAAAGGATTTTGGACTTTCCGCATAACATCGTAGCATATAGTACTTGTGAAGGCCTGCAAGCTGAGAAATATATCAAGGAGTTTAAAATTGATATGCAGGATATCAATTAGATTCTTTATAGTCCTTCTGGGGATGCATAAATCCCATTCATGCCGAAGCTTTTCCAAACGAGAAAGGTTATAGTAATTGTTTTGTGGAGACAAATACTCATAAGAAGACATCCCTTTGTTAACAATTCAAGTTTCAGGATGCTTTCTGCTCTTTGGTTTTCCTAAATGGTTGCTTGTGTTAAGGAAATAATCATTGTACCAGCAAGCCAATTCATTTTTAGTTCTTTCGACTTACATCGTTTGATTTGTGGACTAAATTATCCAAGGATTATAATTCTTGGACTAATTCATCCCATTTGTGAGGTGAGACAAAGTAATTCAAAGGTATTTTCAGATTAAGTTTGGGATAAGATTTATACTGTATTTGATTGGTAAGGATAAATTTATACCTTCAACCAAACACAATACTCCCTCCGTTTTAAAAAAAGAATGGTCTAGTTTGACTTGGCACGGAGTTTATGAAAATAAAGAAGTTTTTCAATTTTATGGTCCAAAATTAAGATTATGTCAAATGTACCAAATTATCCTCTAATCTTAATGGCCTTAAATATGATATGTGAAAAGTTAAAATCAAAGTGTTGTTTAAAAAGATAATAGGTCATTCTTTGTTTGAAATACTAAAAAAGAAAATAGGTCACTCTTTTTTATACAAGGACTAATCAGGAGATATGTCACATTAATTAATCATACATGATTAATGACATTTGACTTTGAGGATAACTAAAGAGCATATTCATCTTCTATCAAATCATTCATTCACCCTTTTTTGTGTATTTAGAAATTGGAGTTATGTTTGAATTCTTGTAAGAAATTTTGAGTGGAAATAATTCTTTAGAATTTTTTAAATTATGGAAAATTCTAGAATTCAACTTGAAAATTGTAACAATTCTACGTCCAAATAGTTTCCCGGAAAAAAGTTCAAAATATCCATGGCCAAACGGGTTCTAAGTAATTTTTCTAGAAACAAAATACCAACAAGTAACAACTCATATTCATTGCTTGCTGCACTAGGAAAACGTTTCTAATTTCTTGGTAGGTATTGAGGTTATAATTCTAGTGGTTAGGATACTTAATGCACTGTTTTGTGACTTCTGATGTACTTGAACTAAAGAAAATTGTGCATGTGGGTTGGTAAAAGTCTTGCATGAGAGTAGTTCTGGTGGAGTAAAGTGTGCAACATGTGCTTAGACAAGTTGATGTAACAACAGTTAGGCTCATCCTTAATAAAAAGTCTCGAGTTCAAGTTCCACTGGATATGAGATCGTCTTTGTTAGGGATTGCTTTCGTCCAATGTGGAATTTTCCAGCACGAATCAGATTTAGTCAGACTCCAATGTGGATAGTAGGTGAGAAACCAAAAAAATAGTTAGGCCATAGTACTTGACGTATTCTTGTTCTGTAATATATTGGTATAATATATTAATGTTAAAAGAGTTTTTGTTATAGTATTTCAATTGGATGTAATGGTCAAAACACACCAGAACTATCTAACTCTTCAAAAGTCCAGTAGACATGCACAATATTTTATAGTACAGTATGTAGAATATATGACTTTCGCCATAGTTTAATTGTTCTTCAGTGTGTAAAATATTCTAAATGCTCTATGTCGACTATATTTTGGAATTGAATTAGTTATCAACTACTAGTAAGAAAGCATTTATAGGACTATGTAAAATAGCTTTTGAGTGTTATGTCGTTTTAAATTTCTGTGTCCTGATTTAGTTTTCAGACTTGAGTCCTTAAAATTTCATAGGACTGATCAACGTATTGAAAGAATCCCTGAAAGTGCTGGTGATGTGTTGGAGGATGACCCTATAGGCAGGTTAAAAGTTTTTGTATATGAGCTCCCAAGCAAATATAACAAGAAAACGATGCAGAGGGATTCGCGATGCCTTAATCACATGTTTGCTGCTCCAGCCCTGTTCGAAGCTTGTATAAACTGGGAGAACTTTTTTTATGATGATAGAAATGATCCTAAAGGCAGGTACTATGTAAGATGCGCTCGAGCAGTAGTGTGGGAGAACTTTAAGGACAATCCTCTCTTTGAGATTTTGATGGATCATCCAACTACATAGTACGAAGTCATGCAGCGAGCAAGCTTTTGCTTGTGCCCTCTCGGATGGGCTCCAAGAGTTCAAGATTGGTTGAAGCTATATATTTGAATTTATTATAGCAGATGACGTTGTCTTGCCATTTGCTGATGTTACTCTGTTGGCTTGTATGAGTCCACCATGACTCAGGAGACCAGGTCCCTTGACACAATTAGTAACAGAATTACTCAAGTAAATGTTTAAAGTAAAGAATACGTATGTTTACATGGAAACATCCTTGCTCAAGGGAGGAGGAAAAACACATGACCTGACATACAAGATTTCTCAAAACTCCATTAGCTTCAGGCAACTCGTGAATACAAACTCAAGTACTATACTTACAATGGATTGAACGCTTAATCCTACGCACTTTGTAACTCTTTTATTACAAGACACAGAACAATAACCCTATTGCCTACTATATCAACTAACTCTAGTTAATACAGATTTCAACAAATACAACTCGGCTAACTCTAGCCATAAACTCAACTAACAATAACAATAGATGAAATGATGTACAATCCTTTATATCAGTTGCAGTGATCAACAGGGTACGTACCTGATAAACAAATCGAGCTGGCATTTGATGGTCAAAGCATTATTGTTCTACTTCTGGATAAAGAGCTTGAAACAAGAATTTTGCATATCTTCAACTTGTGTTTTCCGGATATCCTCGACTGATTGAAGAAGTGATTTTGTGCATGCCATCACCTGAATTGATTTTAGAGTGGGCATGTCTATAAAGTGAGAAGGGATCTCCTCAAGATATCGCAATCTTCTCAACACCAAGTGCTCAAGGCATGGAAAGGAATCATCTGAAACATACCATCCCAAAAAAGATAGATCTTGCAGTTTCAAGAATTTGAGCTCAGGAAACTGCTCATCGGTCACTTTCCATACATTGTAATCAATGCTAACATGTAGCAGTTTGAGTACCACAAGTCTGGAGAGGGTTGCAACTTGATCAAGACTAGATACACGACCATTCGATAGGGTTAATTTCTTGAGACTTGATGGTAAGTTCAACTTGGTGGCCCAGGTCCCCACATGACCCCAAGAAAACTTGAGCATTTCAAGATTAGCAAGATTATTAAATGCAAGGAAAAAGGCATCACATGTCATAACTTCACATCTCAATTTTTGAAGATTTGGCATCATTGCAAAAACCCTGTTCATGTCCTCCACACAAGAAAACAATGCTGACGAAAGAGTTCTCAAGCCATCTATTTTTCGGAGAGCATTGTTTATATTGAAAACAATGCGTTTGTATATGTGTAAATGGCGCAACTTGACCATCTTCCAGAGGGCGTCTGATAAACTTACTCGTCCTCCAAGTCCTTTAACTATTAGAGTTTCAAGGTTCCAAAGATTGTCCGAGAATGATAATGAAGAATCTTCAGCAACCTTAACAAAAACATATCTCAAGCAGGTTAATGCTTCTGGAAAAAAATCAATTACAATGAATTCTAAATCTAGCACCCACAGAAACTTGAAGTTGTTAAAAGTGTGTGATACATGGCCTATTGAAAATAATCCAATTTGTCTTCCCTTCATCAAGCGGAAGGATTGTACATCTAAACAAATCGAACTCCATTCTGCAAGACTATCACCTTGAAAGTAAAGACATAAACATCATGGAATGCCATGCTCCTGATAGGAAAAAGAAGAAGGATTCATATCATCATTGTCCCTGTTGAAAGAGAAATGAGTATGATCAGAATACATTTAAAAGATAAAATTAACTCAACAAAGAAAAATATTAGATTGCATTACTCTTGTATGCATTGTAGAAAGTTCTCCACCTTGGCTTTCGTTTTACAAAAATCAAGCAACAAGTCATGAATGCGACATGACTTAGCCATACCATCACAAATCTTCTTGGAAACCATCACAAGGTTTCTTCCAATAAGGTCCTTTAAGTAATCTTCTGCTATATCTTCAGAAAGTTTATCTTCATGAGTTTTTATGAAACCTTCTGCTATCCACAGCCATGTTAACTTTGAAACATATATCTCCTCATCCTCCAAAAATACTCCAAAATACAAAAAACAAGGTTTCAAATGAAACAGAAAATCTTGGTAACTAAGATTGATTATATCCTCCGACTTAGCCTGGATGTGTGAACCTAAATTTATTGCAACTTGTTCCCAACAATGTTTTTCCTTCTCCATTATTTCAAGAATACCTACTACCAAGACAACTGAAAAAGGTAGCCCTCCACACTCTTGTACTATCTTTTGGCCAACATCCTCTAAGACAACGGAGCAACTTTTTTTGTTGGACACCTTATCCTTCAATAACATCCAACTTTCTTCTGTAGTAAACATTCGAAGAAAATGAGGATCGCTGATGAGTTTAGCATGCGAGGCCACATCACCAAGACGAGTTGTCAATATAATTCTACTTCCATTATTGACATCATAGAAGCAAGGGTATAGATCATCCCATGCAGCAGTTTCCCCGATATCATCAATGAGGATAAGGTACCTCTGAACCATTAGAAGTCTGGGCAACATATCTGCTAATTCATTCTCTGGTATTTTATCACTTATAATTGTATCCTTCTTAACACCACGAAGAGTGGTTAATAACATTTCCTTCCGTGTATATACTTGAGATACACAACATTGTGCACGGACATCAAAATGAGAGACAAGTAACTGATGAAGAAATAGTTTGTTAGCTAGAGTTGTCTTACCCAATCCAGCCATGCGTACAATTGAGATGACATCCAAGTGTGATGATCCTATGATAAGCTATCATCTTAGTGTGTCCGTCACCTCCTGAAATCCCACCATGTCTTCTCTCATGCTTAAAATCCTAGCAAATTTGGAAGTATGAGTTCTGGCAACATAGGTGGATCATGCAATACCAAATCAGAGACTTTTTTTTCATGAATCTCCGCTACCTCCCTCATGATTTTTGTGATCTCCCCTATGATGTCCCCAGTCCAGAGAATGAGACACCACTCAGGAATGTCTTTGTCTATAAAAGCAACGACCATATAATCTACCTCATATGCTTTAGCAATCACCTGCAACACAAAAGATTTAAATCCATCATGCTGCTTCTGAAAGTGCTCCAGTTGCTACGGGATTGTCTGAAGTTGGCTCCTTATAAAAGAAAGTAAGTCTGAGTAGCGGCTTATCAACTCCTTTAGGTGATCTAAAATGATATCAATAGATCCCAATCCATCAATCTTAGGTAAATTGAAGTGAAACGACTTTCGAATGAGGAAGTAGATCAGTGCTTATATGCTGTGATTATCGACTGAGACATAACAACTGTTACTTGCTTTAATTCCCCAAATGCAGCCATACTGTCATACATTGAGTAAACTAGAAGCCTACATTAACAATCGCATTATCAAAATCTTCAAGGGCCTCTCTTGGTAGATTAATGAGATTGTCTCTCAAGAAGTTGAGCATTGCAATTCGATCCTTGAAAGCAACTCTCTTTTTGTGCTTATCGGTAATGGGTAGATCTTCCATATGGTGTACAAGAGTCTCCACAAATCCAGCTTTATAATCAGCAACATGCACAACTTGGATATTCGGATGTCATCCTGATGTTAGGGCTTGCAGGACATCAGTATAGATCTTGTGGATATATGGTTGACTGGGCTGAATCCTCATTTGAAGGTCAGAAAATGCAGCATTCATTTTAGCTGAAGACAAGACTATGTTTTGGTTGCAATATCTTGGCAAATTTAACCAGGAAATCATTGTTGCATGACCAGCCACAACTGAAACATGAGTGAAGAAAGTATGTTGGCTTTGAGGATCCGTGCATAGTCTGAAATAAAGTAGATAACATTTCTCAATAACTTCAACTCCTTTACAACCTCTTCCATTTTATGCCGGCTGGAGCAAGGAACTAAAGGCGACCAAGAATAAGGATCATATGTCTTTGGTAAATCACTGAGATTCCTTACAACAGTATCAACAAATCTCTTTACGAATTCAGGGGTAGCAACTTTGGAGGAAAGTGGTAATGATGCTTTGGGAAAGGAGTAGTTAGCTATGATTTTCAACATAGCCTCCCAAATCTGTTCGTCCAACTTACGGAACATGTATTCAACTTCCCCAGGATAGTCGATTCTTTTGAATTCAGCTTCAGCATCAGGAAAAAGAGCTTTGACTTCTTGTATAACATCTGGCATGCTGTTGGATTCATTTGTGAAGCTCTGAAAGCTGAGAAACATATCTAGGAATCTACGATTGGTATAAAGGACCTCAATTTGAAACTTTATATCCATATACAGGTGTCTAAATCCCATTCATGATGAAGCTTTTCCAAATGAGAAAGATCATAAGATTTCCCTGTAGACAAATACCCATATGAAGAAGACATTTACTCTTTTTTACAAGTGTGTGATAACAGCTACAAATTGAATAAGGAGGATATTTAGCTGAAGGGATTCAATTTTTTTTCTACTCTTTGGTTTCTGAATGGTTGTGTGAGGGAATTAACAGTGCTTTCAACTTATTACATTGTACCAACAAGTCAAATGAAACTCAAATGATTTTTTTATTCTTTTTTGTAATTAAATTGTTTATCTGTCCCTACACTTGTGAACACCAGATGAATTCACATTAAGTAATCATACGTCAATTATTGATTGTTGACTTTGAGGATAACTAAAGAGCATGCTTATCTTATCATCTGGATCTTCATGTGAAACAGTAATGCATTTTTACTTTCTTACATTCTTCTTTTGGTACGGAGGAAAACACTTTCTTTTCCAATTTTTTCATATTTGGTTGGTGGAAATATTATCTATTATAACTAGTCCCTTAATTTTGAACTCTTTAACTCTGCTTGTAACCGATGCGGGCCAACGTGATGGGTTAGGTGTGAAATGCACCTGTTAACTCCAAAAAATAATTGGTACATATATGTGTATATACCTTGAAGAGCTAATCACTGACGAGTTTAGCAAAGGAGGCAACATCTGTTGGGGAAAACCGACAAGCACAAAAGTATATGATAAAAAATAATAGGAAAAATATGATAAAATAATGACACTAAAATTTTACGTAAAAACCCTTTTAAATAACGAAAAATCTAAGGAGAAGAGGCGCAACTGATATTAGTAAGAAATTTTACATCGTGTAGGCACGAGTACAATACTCAAAAACCTTTTACACACAAAAGAAATATCTTCTTTTGATTTTTCACCTTACTAAAAAAATATATCGCGCATACTCTATTTTCTTCACAAACTATGTTTCTTATATAGTCTATGGTATACCTCACAAAAAAATACTCAGTGTATTTTTCTTTGTTCTCTATATTTTTGGTGTGTCAAATAAGACAGCAGAAGCTCTATGTTTTATAGAGAAAAGGTTGTTGCCCACCTTTTCTCTTAGCCAATGAGAGAAAAGGCATTGCAGTAATTTTTTTGATATTTTTTGGGGTTATAAAGAAAGATATTTTTTGATTTGGATAAAATATTTGAAAAATATAACTAAAAATATAAACTAGTAATTTTACTTTATTTTTTCCTTAAAAAACTGTTTTAGGGCCATGAAGAAGGTATATTTTTTGAATTTAATAAATTATGGGAAAAAATCATTAAAAAAACTCTCCGAGAAAAATCTAAAGTTACAACAATACATATTTTAATTTTTTTTTTTAAAAAAAAATCTGCACATACTTGCATTTTATGTAGAAAAAATAATTAAAATTATAAGGATCAAAGCAAATTATTAAAACTGGTTTACTTTCTTTAACTTTTTATTAATTAAATTTGAATATGTTTTTATTATTTTTAATATAACATTAAAAAAAGAAAAGCTTACACTTTGGATAAATTAAGAACTTACTTTTTCATTAACTTTATATTTTTTTTAAAAAAATTTTTTTTAGAAAACTAAATTGATTAATTATTTTAATAAATCACTTTGATCCTTAAAAAGATATATAATTTTGATTTGGATAAATTATGAAAAAAAATCTAATAGAGATGGAAATTTATTTTATTTTATAAGAAAATAAATTATAATAACATTTAAAAAAAAGAGAGAAAGTAGTTTAAGGGCATAAGTGAGTCAAAGCTAACAAAAAATATTTTTAGAGCTAAAGATAGATAATTGAGTTACTTTAAACTCAATAAATGAAATTTTTGTACTATTTCTAATAGTTGCATCTTTTCCGTTTATATTTTGTTGAAAAATGAGGCGAAATAGAGGGAGTGGGAAAGGGCCTAAAAGGAAAAACACCATACAACTGCTTCATATGATAGTTGATGACAGTGCAGTATGTACATGGCTGCACCATTATCCATAACCAATTGAATAGCACAGTGAGTAATTCACCTAAGCCGATAAACTCCCAATCGAACTTACCAGAAATGGAGGCAGCTTCGGTTCTCAGCTCCTCTTCTACTTCCTCCTTTTCGCCCTCACATATGCTCTTATCTTCCTATAAATATACCTCAAAACCCCATGTGAGGTTTATCTTCAATTCTTTATCAAAATGCCCTTCTGGTTCTCCTTTGCTCTTTTCTTCCAACCCGACCGTTGAAAGATTCTCTCAGTTTCGCCTTTCAGCTCTTACTGTCGAGGAAAATGTTGAACAATCCACAGATACTTTTTCAGTGCAGCCCAAAATTGACAAGAGCGGCAGATTCTGTAGTCCTAGAGCCGCTCGAGAACTCGCTCTGTATGTATTTTTCCCCTTTTCTGAAAACTCCTGCTTAATGTTGTCCATTTTATTGCAGCACCTTCTTTTTCAGAACTAAGTTCATGAAGATATTTTTGTTTTGTGCTGAGGCCCAATCATTACCTTAATAAATTTAAACTGTTGTAAATATGTGAACTTTTTCGTAATTAGTTCAGAGGCGAATCTAAGAATTCAAGAACATGGTGCACCATTTTAAAAGAAACAAAATGGTGCTCTTGGCTAGAATCAAACCCCCAACCTTTGTTCTAGAAAAGTGTGCTTACACTAATAAACCAATTTATCATTTTGAAAATGAGTTTTTAACTAATATTTAATATATTCTTTAAGAATTATATAAGTAATATACTAAATTTTATGACCACGGTCCGGTGACCCAAAATCCATACATAAACTCACCCCTGATTAGGGTTGTAACACACCTTCAGGGTGAACCTTTGTTTTGTTTTTCTTAACTGCGTATGTGGAAATATTTTTTACTTGTGATGGTGATAAGACTAGAATGTAATGCTTCAGGGTGATTCTTTACTTTTATGAATTTCATGAAATACCACGATACGAACAGGTAGGGGATAGCCACAACTAAAAACACAAATTTATTTAACAGTTAAATGTACCAAATGCCTGTTATAATTTTTTGCATATTCTTATCTTAGGATGACAATATATGCAGCATGTTTGGAAGGATCAGACCCTGTTCGACTTTTTGAGAAACGGTTGAACATTAGAAGAGATAAAGGCTGGTTCTATTGGCTCCTTTTTCAAATTTTAAAGACGTTGCAGCTAAGATTATGGTTCTTTTTCATTTTTTAGCTAATAATTATATGATTTTTGGAACGTAGAACCGGGATATGAATTTGATAAAGAGTGGTTAATGAAGTACAATCACATGAGCTTTGGAGGCCCCCCTGTGAAAACTGAGACGGTTGAAGAAGCTGATGAACTTCTGAAGATTGACGAAAATGATTCTGAAATAGGTATTCACATGTGTAGTTTGAGCTTACTTCTTTATATCTTAGCTACTTTGTCTTGCTTTCTTCATGACCTTATGGTTTGGATAGACTTTCTAACACACACAAAGGCAAGCATAAAGTTAGGTTCATGTTGCTTACAATAGCTTTCACTAGAGATTGTTAACTTGAGCTAAATACCTTTACTCTATTGCATCTTTGATCTCTTTTGCAGTAGCATCATAGTAGCATCTTTTGATATCTTTTGGAGCCATGGTGTGTTTTGGCATTATTTGCAAACTCCATTCTTGTGCTCTCTATTAGTTATTGATATTCCTGTCCTTGTTAAGGAACAAATCAGTTATATGGACTTCACGCATGCTTTCATTTCAGTCATCACTTCAGTCTTTCCACCCATAAAGGTACTTCTTAGTCTTTCCACCCATAAAGGTACTTCTTTCCAGTTGAGGTTGATGGGTACCTTGTCAAAAGGTTGCTCAAGAAGTTTGTCCTGTGCTTGAATTGCATGGATGAATATTCTATCTTTCTGTGGGGAGTTCTCTTTTTTTAAAAAAATAAAAATAAAAATAATTGGTAAAATTGTATTCCTCAACATCAAGGATATGCTAGAGACCTTCAAAAAGAAGCAAAAAGAGAGTAGGAGGAAACTACTTCCAGAGATCCTAACAAATCTGAGGAAACTATTTCCAGAGATCCTAACAAATCTACTAGCTCTAATTCATCTATTTCTCTATTTTACAGCAATAACGTGGTGAGTTCCCCATTAGACCTGAAATATCATTTATGCTTCCTTTTTTGAGTTATAATGCTGATCAATTCTGTTGTATTTCAGACAATCTGGTACTTCCTGAAACTGTTAAGACATCCTGAATGTAGTTGATTTGATGTGTGGAGTTGGTTCTATGATGCAACTATATATCTTCTCAACTAGTAGAGTTAAATGACTTGTAGTCATAGGATGATTAGGTATACTACCAAACCCATAGTTGAAGCAGTGTTTATGAGTTTATTTTAATAGAATATAATATCAATAATAGTAATAGGGCATAGTATCTCTGATTTTGCTGTCCTTTCCTATCTGAAAACTAAGGTATCAGCTTTTTCCTCCAAAAAATGCTCTTGCCGAGGAAAGAACTAGCAGTTCTCTTTGTGCCAAGGATGCTCATGAGCTATTAGTTAACTCAATAGTTGGTGCAGAAGTATTTGATTTGGTTGTGATGTTTGTTGTTCAGGCTTTGTCGCTTCTTACAGCTGTCTTATTTGTTTACTGTTGCTTCTTACTTCTTGGAGCTGTTTTATTTGTTTACTTTTGATTCCTAAAGTTTTAGAGAAATCTTATGCACCTCTTTCCGATTAATAAAGCATTAGTTATTACTTAGGGAAGCTTTTGAGAGTCCTTTTCAGTTATTAAAAACTTTTGGTCCCCCACATAATTCCTAGTGTGGCTGATTGCTTATTGATGGCTTCTCAAAGTACTTTTCTAGGAACTTTTTTGCAAGAAGCCACATAAGACTGTTCCTTCTCCAAAATGACATCTTTATTAAATGTTAATCAGACATATTTATATGATTTTCTAAAAATAAAAACAAACATCTAGTCAAAAAGGAATAATTGCAATGAAAAGCTTGTCAGGAATGACCATCTTAAGACAATGGAATATTTTGTATTAACAGTATTTTGATACGGATAATATTTATTCACATAAATAATTACATATATGAGTACAAGGAACATGATGAATATGACCAAGCTCCCAACTAAAGCCCAAATCCAGTTCATGTACATGAAGGATAAAAGAAAACTTTATTTGACAAAATTCATCTGCAGAGATGCTATTAGGGTCTAGTTCCTCCTTGAGATGGAATAATTTTCTGATTTTCTTTTCTTCCTCAATCTCTTGAGAGATTGGGTGAGCCCTCAAACTCCGGAGTCTACCCCCTCATAAATTTGTTGTTGCATTTTACTGATATTATCACTATGCAACGCTTGTGGTTAATGATTTTAGTAAAAACATTTGAATGCAAAATTTTGTCTCATATTAAAAGATGTGAAACGTTTCCATCTCTATCATTTTTCTATTAGCTGATTTGTCCATTCAATCCAATAATCCATTAATTTATTCTCTCTCAGAGGCTGAAGTTCTGTCTGCTCCACCAAAGTTGGTGTACAGCAAACTTATTTTGCGGTAAGCTCATTGAACGTATATGACTCTTTATGTAGCTTACAGTTTCTACTTTCTTCAGAGTAGCATGCAGGTATAGCCTAATAATTTAGTGCATCTTTGCAGTTTCACACGGAAACTTTTGATAGCAGTTGAAGAAAAGTGGGATAGTCACGTACTTGTAATAAATAAAGTTGCACCCGATAATTGGAAGGTAGGATGTGTTACTTATGCCTTTACATTCTTGCCCTTAAACAATATGCACAGAAGTGATAGCAGCTTAAAATTTGGGATTCTTTCTTCCTTAAACCCACACAGCCACGTTCTACCACCAATTCCAACTCTTTAGAATGATGTTCAGATTGAGGTGATTGGAGATGATAAAAAAAGTCTCCCATTTATCTACTTTCACATGAAATATGACAAAACATGCAGCTCAGTCAGAAGCTTGCCCTGTGCGTTCCCATGGGAGCCTCAGTATCACTTTGAGGAAACTCTTTCATACTGTAAATGAAACAATGCTATATTTTGCCTTCAATTGAATGAAAAAATTGAAATATACTCTTCTTGATTGGTAAACCCATTTGTGGTCTGCCATCCTGAGTGTACAGATGTAGACAAGCTTGGGTTTAAGAAAATGTTCGAGTTTGGGAGATTTTATATTTGCAAGGCAACTACGATTAAAAATGGCTAGGAAAATAGATTGGCTCTTGTAACCTATGGTATGTGGGTGGGGATTCAAACCCTGTAGCAAACAAAAGCTTGCTATTTAAGCGGAGTAGGGCAGAGGGGTGGGCTCACCATCCACCAAGTTTCAAACCATGTGCCACTGACCATCGGGAATTTTTCAGTTATCAATAGAATCTCTTTTTTGTCAATCTAGGATGTGTTTTGTATGGAGAAAAATGTTTTTCTATTTTCCTATTTTCTCTTGTTCAGTTGGTCAAAAATTTTGGAAAATATTTTTTTTAGGAAAATAAGCTCCTTGAAAATAAGGACCCCCCTCGCTACCTTCATCCTCATAATCCTGTCTTAGACATATATAAATGCTTTTAGGATAGTGTTTATTACTTGCATACTGAAGACAGGAAAATAAGTAAGAATCCACTTATTTTACTGCAACCCACCTGTCTAGTCCCTCTGCCAAGTTAGCCTACCAAATTAAGTGGAACTGTGCAATTCCACTCGCATTGTCTTTTTTATTTTATTTTATTTTATTTTTAGTAAAGGGTGACTTTTATTTCATATCCAACCAAAAGACTCAAACCTACAGATCAGGTGTTGAGGGGAAGTATTACATACACAGAAAACTCATAAGAGTTCCTTGTCAGTCTAGTAAGTTATTGTCTTGCTCTCCTTTCTCTATCATCTTGCTAAGCACTTTCAAACCATCTACACACTCTGTCAGATTTAGGCAATGAAAGAAAAGCAATGAAAAACCAAAGAGACTGTTAAATTTCTGTCAATTTGGTCAACTTAGTGGATAGAACTGACTTTGTATTGCATGAATTCAATGTTAAATGAGCTGTAGATTAAGTATAGTTCAAGATCCAAAACTACTGACTGTACAGATTGATGATGATAGAAATCTAATCCACCTCTTCGTCATTTAGTGTTTCTTGGATAAGTTACAGCTCTTATTCTATCAGTTGTGTTCTATGTCTCGAGACTTGATATGATTTATGCTGTTGTGTGATTGTTGGGGTGGGGGTCAGGAGGAAATGTATGAATTTTAGCAACCATAGGATTTTGTTTAAATTCAAGTGAAACAGAGCTATTTGTGATTTATATATGCTTTTAATGAGTAGATAGGTCAATTGATCTTCACTTCATCGATGTGTAAAAGCTAGGGATGTTTAATCTTTCAGTTGACTTGTGATCTGTGTCCAATAAGGACACGCCCCTGCAAATGATGAAGTTGCAAAAAAATAGAATCTAGCAATATCCTTGTTAGGACTAGAAACACTTCTAATAATAAATCTGTAAACTTCCAAACTCAATACAGAAATAGGAACTACTCTTTATGTAGCTTACAGTTTCTACTTTCTTCACACATCTCAAACTGTTATTTACTTCCACCAACAAATAGAATAAGTTTTTACTAATAGCAAATAGAGATCAGTTCTAACAACCATCAAGGAACCTTAACCTCCAAATCTGCCAGAGAAAATCCTACAAAAAACAAAAAAACTTTCTTCCTAGTACAATATATCACAAAGTAACTGCCTAAATTGCTAAAAATACACACACATATTAACAAATAAAACAGTTACATTTAAGCCTTATTTCACCCTTCTTTCTGTGGTTGTAGGCCCTAGTAATAACTAATAACAAGTCTAACAATCCTTTTTGTTCCCTCCAACACTTAAATATTATTGTCCAGGAGTTCTTTGCGCTTTTGTTTTGTGAATAGTCTATCAGTCAGATAGAACCATCCTCTTTCAGGGTTGCACCTTTTGTTTGTATCTTTAGAAGACAGAATTATTTAATATGCCTGTCACTATTTCCATGAATTTATCTTCCAGAATGAGCCAGCAGGCAGGATCCTGGAGCTTTCAATTATGCATTTAGCAATGTCTGAAATATCAGTATTAGGAACACGACACCAGATAGTCATCAATGAGGTATTTTCCTCTCTCGTAACATTTCGGACAACTCTTGAATAACTGGAGTACTTAACCTCCCTATTCCCCATGCATGAAAAGCTGAGAGGCAAAAGTGTTTCTTCTTGCTTCCTTTCTTTACTTTCTGTTAATCAACTTTAGAAGTGCTTTCCCATTGAGGTTGATATTAGTGTGGAAGTAGAAAAAATGAAGTAATTCAAAAGACATGAATGGAGGTGAAGTCAAAGATGTGAATGGTTTCATAATGATTCCTCGTATTGATTTGAGACGTCTTAAAATTCTCTCTTTCTATTGAGTTCCCTGTATATTGCATGAACTTGCTTGCAAGTATAATCTATTATAAATGAGATCACTGGTTTCATAAGGATTCCACTTATGGATTTGAGACGATTTAGAATTCTCTTTTTGTTAGTTCTCTATATATTGCTTGAAACTTGCATGCAACAATAGTCTATCATCAAGCTCTCAGAGTTTTGGTCTAGTGGTAAGAGAACAGTTTGTGATGTGTAGGTTAGGACCCCACCTCAGATAAAAGCATGATATTTAAGTGAGGAAGGGTGGTGGCTTTGGCCTATCATCCACCTTGTTTGGAATTGTGCAACATTAGCCCTTGGAGATTTCTCGGTTATTTAAAGAAAGTCTTTTCATCACTGAGGTGAATCCATGATTTTAGAGTGAGGTGAGAATAGTAATATGACCTTATTATATGGATTATTTTTGTGCATATAATATACATAGTTCGAACCGAAAGTAGTCGGTTCAGGTGAACCTGCATTACCCACCCTATATCCACCTTCTCTTGTAAAATCTTTTGATCCTGCTCATCACTTTGACACTTTTGTTTATTAAGCACTCACTGAGCTGTTAAACTAAAAGAAATTTGTTCTCCCATTCTTGAAGGCTGTTGACCTTGCGAAACGATTCTGTGATGGGGCAGCACCCCGCATTGTCAATGGCTGCCTCAGGACATTTGTAAAGGATCTGGAAATAGCAAAGGATGCCCGACTTAACCAGTCAGTATTTACTTGAAGCGTCCAAGATCAAGAATTTGATGAATACTCAGAGTTATACTTCAACCTGGATGTGTCACTCTTTCTGGCCATTCCTTGCAAAGCCCTGAGAAGAGATCAGCAGTGCCCTGAGATCCAGCTTCCAGGACAAATTTTTGCTCCCATCTAATATAAGGAAGAAACTGTATATCAAGATGTTAGCCTTGCCAATTGTCAAATGTATGGTTAATATTGTCATGTCCATGTTGTAAGCAATGTATATTTAACGCCTTATTCAGTCTGCAGTCTCTGTATTGCAGTATACCTATTTTCTTAATAGCCACTTGAAATTTCAGTTTTTAATAGCTCTCTGGCAGAGCCAATATATGTGGCTGGTTTATGGTTTGAAAATGAATAATGTGTGTGGATGACGGAAGCCATTTTCACGATTTCTTTTTCTATTTAAGGAAATCATTTCTCTTATAGCCTAGCTTAACTTAGGGACGTATGAGCAGCGACCCAATATTTATATGTTTTTTTGTCTCAATTTATATGACACATTTTTCTTATTAATTCGTTCTATAAAAGACAACTTTTTATATTTACAATAGTTTAACTTTAAAATTTCTAATTTACTCTTAATAAAATGGTTTATAATTAACACAAACATGTGAGGTTCATTTTAGAACACAAATTTGAACCTTCTTTTCTTTTAAAAATTTTGTAGCAACAACAACATACCTGGGACCAATGTGAGCTCCCTTTAAAGCACTTTCATGTGGAACAAATATTGTAAGAAGGTGTATCCTACTATTGTTGGAAATAAAAATGGCTCTACAGTTCGAAAAGGATTAATTGAGATTAGAGATGAACTAGATCAAGATATCTGATGGCAAATTAAGAGTGGCTCTATAAATTTTTGGTTAGGCAATTAGACCAAATTAAACTTGGGGCTCTTTACTACTTGGTTGAACAAGGGAAGGAGGATGAAATTGAAGTAAGAGATTTTATCAAGAATAATATTTGGGACAGACGTAAGTTATGTGAGGTCATTGATGATTCTATTGTTGACCACATCATTGATAACATTAGCCCTATTCTGCTTGAAGGAGCAGATTTCACCACCAAATCTGCCTTGCAGTCTTTGAGGAGGAAAAAAGATGAAAGTTGGTGGATGAGCGACATTTGGATTAAGGGTGTTCCTTTTAAAATTTGTTTCTTCTAGTAGAGAGTATGGAAGAAAAGAGTAGCTACTGAAGATAACCTCAAAAGGATAAGGGTGTGTTTAGCCTTTAACTTCTACTATTATGATAGATGTGGAGAGGATATCATGTCCCACTTATTTCTAACAGCTCCCATAGCCTTAAAGCTATGGAGGCAGTTTGCTTCTTGTGCAGGCATTGCCATGGAGGAACCCTACCTTCAACACCAAATCACTAGATGGTGGACCATGAATAGCCCAAGAAGAATTCAACCTATTCTAAAGGTTGTCCTTTTCATCATGATGTGGTTTCTATGGAGGACAAGGAATCTTAGAAGACATGGCAAGGATATAGCCTTTGACACTCTAGCCTATCAAGTACAACACATGATTGTGCTGGTGACAAAGCTCAGATACCCTTGGATCCAAACTTTGATTCCTATGTATTTGAAATTCGTAAATTGTGAGAATATGTAAGATGCGACAAGTTTCGAAAGAATTTATTCTCTCTCAGATACCCTTGGATCCAAACTTCTACAAGCTGGAATGGGTTGCTACAAGCTATAGACTCCTACAAGCCAAAACTGTACCACTACCCTGTGAGATAGACTTTTCCAACCTCCAACTGGATAAAAGGCAACACAGATGGAGCCTGTAGGGGGAACCAAGTAATGAGTGCCTGTGCCTTTTGTCTTTGTGATTATTATGGCAATCTACTATGTTAGAACCCGTATTGTGGTGTATTGGAACCATTACGGAAAATTGGGATCAAAGTGGTATTATTAGAAGTTGGGGGCTAAAGTGACATTATTGGAAAGTTTGGAACTCAAGAAGAATTTTCAAAACTTGGGTTGTTAGGATTTATATGTCCTTAATTGGTTCACGTAGGAAAAGTTTGGGGGCCAAAGTGTAATTTCTAAAACTCAGAGTGTAGAAGGAGTTAAGTGTGCCCCACCTTAAGGTGTTATTATATTTTAAGTGGAACATGTGTGAGAGGTGGGGCCAAGCTATGGTCTATATATTTATACCTCTTGTACAAGATCTTTATCCAAAAACACTTAGAAAAAAAGGGATCAAACAAGAAACACACCCTTCAGGGCTCTCGGGTTAGGTCTGCTAGCAACCCCACCAAATTCAGTGTTTTTCGATTATAAAATTATTTTGACATTACAAACCACATATATTGAGTACCCTAAGTAGCGTGAAGGTGTTAGTTGGGCAAGAAAACGCGTCTTTCTACGAATTTGGCAATTTGAGCTTATTTAAGGGTTAAAGAGGTAAGTTGATCTTTAGCTTTGTTTTATGAAATATTAAGGCCCTATGTATGTTGTAGAATGCTAATTTGAAAGAAAACCATGAAAGATTGCATGTAAAAGTGAGTTGTGAATATTGGAATTGGGGGGCCGAAATTGGGATGTGTATGTAAGTAGTGTTATATTGTTTTGAAACCATGAATTTGTGTTTAAATTACTTAAATATGATCCTTGTGGGATGAAAGAAGTATTGAAAATTATTTATATGTATATTTGGAGCTTGGCCGAAATTGGAGCCTATATATATAGTTAAATGTTACGTTGTAGCGTTGGAAGTATAAGTTTGATGTTTAGTTGATGTAATATGGTTCTTGGAGCATAAAGGAGTGCTTGATGCTGTCGA
This sequence comes from Solanum virginianum, assembly GCA_000787875.1. Classification (NCBI taxonomy): domain Eukaryota; kingdom Viridiplantae; phylum Streptophyta; class Magnoliopsida; order Solanales; family Solanaceae; genus Solanum; species Solanum virginianum. The sequence goes on from DF358604.1 coordinate 124,146, forward strand.
AATTTTTATAAAATTGGGGGCAAATTTGGAATGTAAAACCCAAAAAGGCTTTTAGCTAATTGTTGGCATTATTGTGACTTATTGTAGACGTTGGACATCCGAAAGTGTGTAAGTTAGATCAGTTTTGCGTCGGGATTAGTTTGGAGAAGAAATAGAGGTATGTAAAGCATTCCGTTCTCGGCATAACTTAGTTAAAAGTAGAAAATGTTATAAGTCTCGAAAGATCCCATCTCCTTGCAATTTAAGCCTAACTATGTTATATAGTAAACACTTATAATTGTTGATAGGAAGCCTAAATTACCTTGAGAATCATTTTGAGACGCTTCCTAATAGTTTGCATGATCTAGGTGAAATATGTTCCTTCTAATTCGAGCTTGTGCATGACCAGTACTCATTCTTTGGCATTCTTATGAAAATTTATCATAACCTTGATTCCTATGTATTTGAAATTCGTAAATTGTGAGAATATGTAAGATGCGACAAGTTTCGAAAGAATTTATTCTCTAAAAAAAATTTTAAGACTAGAACATTCGAAATTTTTGTTGGAAAAATCATAGTTGAACCCAATAGTTGGGAATTAGGCTAGTCTTTTAGCTTTCTTTTCAGGTTAAGTAGTTTTCTTTTCTTCCCATAGGATAAGTAGGTCTGATGCATAAGGTTATGGTGATTGGTTGAGCTTATGAATGTTCCTATGGCAATGCTAAGATGTGTGAGACACTGCATGCAACAGTAGGTCTGATGCATAAGGTTATGGTGATTGATTGAGCTTATGAATGTTCGAGGCCTATAACTGACCGTG
>DF358604.1:129962-153839 GCA_000787875.1 Solanum virginianum
CACTTTGATACAAATTCATAACCCTTGTGACATTCTCAATCAAGGCTCTAGACTCAATCCCTAGGTTCATTTGTGCATGCTTTCAAAGTTATCATGTAAGGTTATATAATATCTCATGAAAAGTATTCAATTCAAGAAAACAAGTTTATGATCATCATCAGCATTGAAAATACATGTAATTAATATAATTTTCAAGAAATAATTCCAAAAACATGTATGAGGACTCATGAATTCTCAACTCATCTATGACCATCGATGGAGCAGATGGGAGAACAATCTCATACTTTAGTTTAGCCTTACATACCTGGATTGAACCTTTGGACAATCAACCTCAAGGAACTCTCTTCGAACTCCTCAATTCCTCGCTCCTCTTCTCTTCTCTTTAGCCTTAGTCTTTTTCAAGAACTCATAAAGACTTAAGAATGGGTTAAAACCCCTTTTTTATACTTAAAACAACCTATTTTGATCATGGTATAAGTCTAGGAGGGGTTTAGAAAGGTCTTTTTTTCAAGGACTTAGAATAGGGTTTAAAACCTTTCTACACTTAAAACGACCCATTTTGATCATATATTAAGTACAGGAGGGGTTTGGAAAGGTCTAGAATGCCCCTTATGAAATTAAAAAAAAGTCAGGGTTCGCGATGTGAACAGTGTCAATTTTCAGTATTTTTTGCCAAAAATTCTCCGAACGAGTTTTCTAAATCGTGTAAAAAAATTAAAAAGAAAATAAGTGTTGGTCCGTGATGGAGGCACGTTGCACCTCTGTCGTGCACCAACACTAGTTTGCGTTTTTCCATCAAGAAATTATCTTTTGATTCGATAGCTCTAAAAATCAACCGAGACCACTATCTCACTCAATTTTTTACATTGATTGCAAATTCGGCCTCAAATTTTCTATCGGAGCATGGGATGATGCGTTATGTGCACATCTCTCTTCTAGGGGTATTTTGATAATTTTACTAGGCGTTACTCATATTTTTAGAAAAAACTTGAAAAATGGTGTTTGGACATAAAATTTGGCAAATATGTTTTAAGAATTCACAAGTTCACAAATAATTCATGTGTCCCATTTTAATCATTATGATAGCGTTTGGTACAACTCTTAAGAAAAAAATAATTAGAAGTATTGTTTGACTAATATATCACTTATAAATAATTTATTTTTTAATCTATATATATGCCTATTAATTGTAAAATAATTTACTAAATGCAAAGTTGGAAGAAGATAGTTAATTCTCTCTTAATTATCTAAATTGACAACTAGTTTTAGTATACCTGGCAATTAAAATGGGACGGAGGAAATAATAAAAAAAAACTTGTATTTGGGAACTTGGATAGTATTTAAAATATTTTAAATATTTAAAAGTTACCCCCAATTTTTATATTTATAAAACACTCATTATTTATTTATTTATTCCAACTAATATTTATCTATTTTCTCAAAAAAAAGTTTGAAGTATGATTGAGTGACAAAATTATGAAAGAAGAAGATTTTATTTTTATGGATTATAATTTCAACTGAATCAGTGACAAGTTTGACTATGCGATTTGTATTGATCTTGCCTATATTGTTATATTATACCTATAATAATAGCATCGGAGGCCACTGCCTCGGCCCGATCTAGAAATGCATAACATACCCTACGACCTCTACTAGACTATGGGACTCCACGAGCTCCACCTCTCACACTGCCTCTACCTCCTCTAGTAGCACCTCTCATGCCCTGAGAAGTATCCCTCACTGTTGGTGCTAGGGTTGGACGGGTTGGCTGGGTCCTTGATGACTAAGTGGGAGGTGCAAGATGAGGACAACAGTTAGCCAAGTGCCCAACCTTATCACTAATATAGCAAGCCCTGGGATCCTGACCCTGAAATGACTGTCCCGAGAAACCACCACTACTAGCTGTACCCAAAGAGCTATCACGGCCCATCTAATTTAGAATAGATCTATCAACACTATCAGAAGTAGGAATAGCTGAATGAACTGCTCTGCCATGGTGACCCTGTCTATGAAATTCCCTGTCTCATGGTGGGTGCCTACTGAACTAACCATACTAGCAAAATATTTTCCTGCCACCCTATTGATCATGCCTGATACGCTCAGTCATACAAGTGTGGTCCACCACACTCTGGAAAGTACCACCTGCTAGAACCAGTGAAGTTGTGGCCTCTTAAAAATATCCTACTAACCTTTTGGAGAAACACTAAATCCTCTAAAACTTTGTGGGGATGCTACATAAGGGATGCTCATTAAATCTAGCCTCATAATTAGATACCGACATAGATCCCTATTGTAATCGGTCAAACTTATCTCGCCTACTGTCCCAAAGAATATATGGAACAAACCTCTCTAAGAACACCTTGGTAAACTGATCCCATGTCATAACTGATGATCCAACAGGTCTGCGATCTAAAATGGACCTCCATCACTCCTTGGCCAAGAAGTGAACTGATAGGAAGTGTAAGCAACCCTGTGAGTCTCAAGAATAGCCAAATTGCACAACTGATCCTGGCACTTTGATACAAATTCATAACCCTTGTCACCAGGGTATGCTATCAAACTAGAGAGGCGCTAACCAGACAAACCTCTTAAAACTCTTCTACTTAGCAGTATGTATAGTAGGACTGGCAGAAACTGGTGGCACCATAAACTTGGGTGGTGCAATAGACAAACCCAAACCTTGTGACCCGTTACTCGATCTATCAGGCTGAGCCGAAATAACAGAAACCATAGGGGAATCTACTGGAGTTGATGAAGCACCAACATACACTTTGGGTGGATCAACTAGAGCTGAAGAATGGCAACCAACACTGTAGGAACTGACACATCGAGAATAATAAGAGTTGGAGAAGCTCCCTCAAGTTTGGCTAATACACGTAGAAGTAGCTCATGAACTAAACGTATGACATTTGGGGTTGAAGGTGGTTGAACAGGGTCTGTATGTCCCTCAAACTCATACCCAAGCTCTAGTGAAACTACTCTTGCATGTCCTCTAGGCGAAGATACCCCTCTAGCATGTCCATGACCCATGGTCCTACCACAAGCCCTATCTCAACCATGGATGGAGGTCATATCAGCTAGCTCAAACTCGCTTACTGATTGTTGGACTCTAGTCATCGACATGTGCACAGAAGGAGTAGATTAGATACATTCAAAATAATTGATATAAAGAAATGCATTAATGGAAAGAAAGATTGAAATTTTTCGTATCAGTCCTTTGTAACCTCTTGAGTATGGGTATGGACGTCTACATACCAATCTGTGAGACTTTACAGGACACACCACTCTTGACTCATGAGCCCAATGAACCTAGGCTCTGATACCAAACTTTTCACGGTCCAAAATCGGATAGCGACTAAAGAACAAAAAATTAAAATAAAATAACCACAATGTTTAGCTTAATTTCCCAAAATCTAAAGTCATGAGTACAATAGCATCTAAAAGTATGAAAAAGTAAATACAAAGTTGTCTCATAAAGAAAATACAATATCTGATATAGGAGGAACAACAAAAGAATGTCTCAATAGTATAATGGCGACTTGAAGTCTGAACCTCATCGTCGTGATCTAAAAAATGTAAGAAAACTCCGCTCGAATGAATCAGCTACCACGAGGGAGTCCTTGTGCTAGATATGTAGGGAGGAAACATAGTAGAGATGAGTACATTAGAATGTACCCAGTAAATTTAACCGAATGGGTAGGAGAAATATGATAAGCATGCAATAACTAAGAACCCCTCTTAACTACAATGAAAAGGTTAGTACACAATATATACGTAAGAAGGAATACATATCTACTGAGCTAAGGCTACTAGGTAGAACCCATGGGGGTCTCATCAGACCATATACAGAAATCTCTCAACCTTGTCACTTGCTCATGGTCAAGGGGTGTCACAATATCTCAATCTTGCACCTAGAAGGGTTTGCCCTTTTTTCTGTACAAATCCTTGCGTGTGGTCAAGAGATTTTAAAAAGTCGTACAATCTCCTTCTTGTCACCTGCCAGTGGTCAAGAGGTCTTAAAAAGGTGTTATAATATCTCAACCTTGCCACCTGCCCATGGTCAAGGGGTGATACAAATGCAGTATGGAATGAATGCATACAAATGCCACAAAACAATGTATATGAAAACAATATAATAAGATAACCGATAGTTAATGATCATAGAATTAGAAAGGGAATGGCAAGTGCCTCAATTGGTACGACAAGCCATCAACATGTCTCAATCACCACATTTCACCAATAACCAAATATATCGATAACACCAGACTTCACAAGTCCTAGAATATGCATATGAGTCCCAGAAAGTATCTCAAATACCATAATGTTTCCCAAATGACATCAAAAGTCTCATACTATCACAATAACATCCAAACATATCTTGATTATCAAAGACACATCTCAATTTGCCAATAATATCCCAATTTACTCTAATTCCAATACAACCAATATCACATTTTTACCATAATACTATCACTCATCTAATACTTAGGAAACAATTCAAATCTTACAATTATCAGATAAACATATCCCATAACTCAAATACAATCCCAAAAGAATAGCCGAACCTACCTCGATGTTGAAATTAGACTCGAACCAAGCTTCTAGATGCTCCAAGCCTAAAACACAAGCTCGAATCAACCAACCACTATCACAAATAGATACTACTTGTCAACAGATAAATTTTGATACCCATATTAGAACAAATTGGATCCAGGGGTAAAATGGTCAAAATTAGGGCTAAAATTTGAGATCCGTGAATCATTAAAAAAACTAAAAATTATGAATCTACACAATAAGGGGAGTCTGTGGGTGGAACTTTCACTGAAATTGTGGTCAAATTGAATAAGGAATCAACATTTAAAGTTTCCAAAATATAGACATGGAAAATCCAATTTCAAACATTTAAAATCATGAAATTCAAGACAAAATAAAGAAAAAATAATAAAAATTAATTAATTTGATCTTAGAAGCACTTACTAAAAAGTTTCCCACAAAACTCCTCGTAAAAAAACACCCAAGATAGCCTTAAAATGTTAAAAATGGACGAAATGGGTGTTTCACGATTTTAAAATTGTTCAGAAAAATTACTACTTCGCGAATAGGGGAAAGAGTCTGTGAGCATGAAGCTTAAGAGAATGCAAGTCTCCGTGAATGCGGAGAGGAGGTCCGCGAACGCGGAGCTCAATTCTGCACTCCTCCACAAACATGGGAATGGGGCCCGCATGTGGAGTTCAATTTGAGTACTCCTCTGCGGATGTGAGCCCATTCCGCAAATGCAGAGAGTAAAGGTGTTTGCACCAGATGCTAAAAAATCAACTCAATTCCACAACTCCAAATGGACCCTCAAAATTCGTTCAGAATCTGATTTACACAAACTGGACATGTATCTTTATCAGAAATAGCATTCTGAATTCAATGGAATTATCAAAGTTTGATTTCAAGGTCTCCTTGACCTGAATCTAGATAAAACTCATTAAAACTCAAAATACCCAAATTCTCCTCGAAAACTCTAAAAGTTACAACGAGACTAGTTCTAGTGTTAGTTTCACTATTCAGAAATACTAGATTTGTCAATATTTTTATTAGAGCTTTCGAACTTTGAATGTTGATCAAAATCAAACTAGGCTCCGAAATCAACCAAAAATGTAACTTTGGGTCCAAAATCTTCATTTTAACTTCAAATTCAGTTCTGTAACTTCTCCTAGACCAAATTTGACGTTCTAGAGTTGATGAAATATACAAATTTCCATTAAACACTCGAAACTCTCAATGGTACAAAAACTCACATTTTCAATAACTTAAGCTTCCAAAACTCATATTTTCTACTTTTGAAACACCAGCTCTCTGTTCCAACAATACAGATAGTGCAAAATAGGTTCAAAGCAACTTATGATAGAATAAAATAGTAATTTTTACATAAAAGCTCAAAAATGACCTGCAAGGTCTTTACAACAAGTAAGGAAAATATTAAGATAATATTTAAAAATACGAAAGTACCTTATTTTGAAAAAAAGAATTGACGGAATAGGGAAAATAGAAAAAAATATTAAAAATGTGAAAGTGCATTGGGTTTAATGGTTGGTCCTGTCCTTCACGTTGTCCCTCTTTCATTTATCATCTTGTAATCTTTTGCTATTTATTCTTTTTTTCTTTTTACACCTTTAATTTAAAATCTTGTGTTATCACTAGTCTCACCTCCATACTAAAAGAAAGTCCATAGTTTGGTAATGTTATTCACTTCTCATATTAGTCACCTACTTTTTATTTTAAACACCTCATAAAAATCATAAATAAAAAGGATTGTTTAACTAATTTACACTTTATGAAATAGAAATATAAAAAATGTACAATTACTTGAGAGTTAATTATTATTTGCGTGCGTGATTAAGAATAGTAAAATAAAGTTGAATAAAATTGCATTGTGCCAAGTAAGCTTAATGCAATTGTACAAAGGTGCAAGCATTGGGAAACAAGATAGTACAGACGTGCAACCATTGAGAAACGAGAAAAATGTATAGAGTCAGATAAGCTTGACGCTGGCAATTCATATACAGCCAAAGACACTTTGTCTATGCATCATTGTCTTATTCTTTTAAATATGCACAAAATATTTTTTTGACAATTCTTAAATCTATCATGAGTCTGTTTGGTCTTGGAAATAGGTATAATGGGGTTTTCTCTAGACTTGATTGATAATGAAAGCACTTATCTTTATTACTATCATTGTTTGATTAATTCTTCATCACATGATTGTTTAAGGAATCAGAAGATCTTTCATGCTAAAAAGTGTGTTGTATCAAGAAATAAGGTAATTGGTAAATGCTTATCTTGTTTCTATCAAGTCTATGAAATTTATGGAAGTGGACCTAATTGTAGTGAAATCCCAATTGATCTCATGTATGATGGATAACATTTTCTATTGAAATAGAGGTATACGTGACCAATTTTACTTTTGATATATTGAATTTGCAAGCTAGATGTAATCTACTCAATTTATATGACTTTGCTTGAATTTATCAAGGATTTTCTATTAAATTAGGACTAAGTTTCTTTTTCTTTAGGGAAATCAGTGGTAGGTCTATAAACACAACAAAAAGTTGATGATGTAATAGTTCGGGGTTGAAGGCTAGATTCATTTCCAAAAGTTATATACAATTAGAGTATTGAGTGAATTTACACCCTTCAGAGCTTCTCAAACTCACCTCCTTTGAATACCTTGAGAAGTCTTTTATTAATCATATACTAAGTACTCCTCAATCACTACCATAGTTGAGCCTCTCTTCTAGATCCTCACTTCTATGACTCAAATCACTCTCTTCGAGAATTTCCTTTTAGAAATAAACTCAGCTAACTTGGTACATTAAGACACCCATTGTACAGGAAGCTATATCTTTCTAATCCTAGACTATTTCTATATTTGATTGCATATTGGATAGACAAGGTGGGTGTAGCCCACTTAATTTACCTCTTTATCCGTATGAGAAAACAGCTCATGATGCGAAGTTTTCTGGATAGATATAGTTTTACTTGAATTTGACAAGATTTTGCTACTTGGGATTGAGTTTCTATTTCTCTAGGGAATTCAATAGTGGGTCTACAAACACAACAGAAAAAAGTTGATGATGGAGAAGTTGAAGGTTGAAGGCTAAATCTGCATCACAAAAAAATCCACAATTAGAGTATTGAGTCGAACCCCTTTAGAGTTTCTCAGGGTCATCTCTTTTGGATGCTTTAAGGTTTGAAAGTTTTATTTATCACATAGTAACTCCTCTTTAGTCACGACCCTCTTTTATTTTTCATGTTTGGTTAGAAAAAGTTATGGAAATTATTTTCTAGGAAAACAAGTTGCAAAAAAAATGAGAAAAATGACTTTGTTAATGAAAGTAGGGATGACAAGTTCTATACATGATAATCTATGTTTACTGAAATAAAATTAAGCACCAATAGTTATTTCTAGGAACCTTGCTTCGTGAGTTGTAGTAGAACAGAAAGTAATTAAATAACACTTGGTTTTTCTTTGAAAACATTCTTTCTTAAGGGAATACAAAATCACGATCTATAATGTGTAGTATTTCAGAAACCTCTACTAATTTCAAAGAGCAGTTTTAGATTACAACTCTATAATTAAAGGACCAATCTAGTGCCTCAATTCAACAGTTAACTCTACCTATTCTATTAACCCTCCAAGAAGAAAAAACTCACTTCTTGTTACAAACCTCATAATGATCACATCTTTGACTATGCTAGAAATCACAACTCTATAAAGACTTATACCCTAACCATTAACTACCCAAATGTCACACAAACTAATTCACCATTTACTCCAATTGATAAACTCTACAAAGACTAATAACTCTAGCCTTTAACTTATCAAACTTAAATATTAAATAGTACATAATCGAATACAACTCCTTAACCAAGTTCCTATATTGCTATGACGAAGTGCTATATTTTTTATCCAATCAATATGACTCTCAAGATGATAAATTTTGTGAATAGGTACGACTCTCAATGGTCTTCAATTCATATATATACTGGATATTTGTCATGCTATAGTATATTATGGACTAGGACTTTTACTTCGAATAGGACTTGACCTCATATAAGAAAATTTCTTATTTCCTTACTTGAAAATAAATTTCATCATCTTTTCTCCTTTATTTCTTTCCTCATTATGTTCTTTATTTTGGCTATGTATCTCTTTTTTTTCTCTCCTTTATTTCTGTGATCTATTTATTTCCTTCTTTGTTGCAATTTTTCATATCCACAGGTTGTCCACATTCACATAAGTGGACCCGGTTGACATGATAGAGTAAACATATGACAAAAAATAGTGAACCATGTTCACTTTATCAATTAACAAAATTACTTATATGTTTTTCTATTTTCCTACAATTTCTTCCTTTTTGATGATGTTAAATAATGTATCATGGTTTACTTTGTCAATTATCAAAACACTTTGTCAATTGATGTGTTGTCAAAATACAACACTTTTGATGTTTAAAATTTGAAATTTTGTGTGTCCTCAAAGGGAACTTCCTCATAAGACAAGTTCTCCTCAACCTCCACACCTTCCAAAGGAACAATAGTACTAGGATCATCAATTAACTTCCTCAACATAGACACATGAAAAATCAGGTGAATAGAACTCAAATCCGGAGGCAACACCAACCTATAAGCCACATTCCCAATCTGCTGAACAACCTCATAAGCCCCTACATACTGGGGACTCAACTTGCCCTTCTTCCTAAAACACATTCACACCCTTCATAGGCGAGACTTTCACATACACCCAATCACCAACATGAAACTCAAGATCCTTCTTCCTAACATCTTAATAAGACTTTTGGTGACTTTAGGCTATCTTCAACCTCTCCCTAATCAACTTCACCTTCTCCATAGCCTCTAACATCAAATCTGGGCCAATCAAATCCATATCTTCCAACTCAAACCACCCCATCGGAGATCTACATCTCCTACTATACAAAGCCTCAAATGCTACAATATGAATGCTAGCATGAAAGTTATTATTATAAGCAAACTCAATGAGTAGAAGATGAACATACCAATTACCTTTGAATTCTAATACACAAGCCCTTAATATGTCTTTCAAAGATTGAATTATCCTCTCAGCTTGTCCATCGGTTTGAGGATGAAAGGCAATACTCAATTTCACCTTAGTACCAAGTCCTCTTTGAAATGACTTCCAAAAGTGAGAAGTAAATTGGGTGCCATGATCCGATATGATAGACATAGGCACACCATGCGACCTTACTAACTCTCAGATATTGATCATGCCCAAGTTACACCTCTCTTATGGAGGATACATGTGTCGTTGTCAAATATAAAACCTAACCAAGGCCAACTCTTTGATGTACAACCTTGCATAATCTTCGGCATTAAAAGTAGTCTTGACCGGTAGAAATGAACCGACTTAGTCATCCAATCAACAATAACCTAAATTGAGTCAAATTGCCTTCGGGTCTGAGGCAAACCAATGACAAAATCCATGTTTACATCTTCCCACTTCCAAGTAGAAATTTCAATATCTTGGACCAAACCATCGGGCCTTTGGTGCTCTACCTTCACTTGTTGACAAATAGGGTATTCAGATACAAACTTAGTTATATCCTTCTTCATACCATGTCACCAATACATTTCCCTCAAATTTTGATACATCTTAGTTGATCCTAGATGAATAGAATAATGAGATTTATGGGCTTCACTCATGATCACCCTCCTAAGATCATCAACATTTGGAAAACATAACTGATTTTGATACCAAAGCATACCATATCCCCCTTGGGAGAAAACCTCTATCTTCTTTTCAACAACTAATTTCTTCAACTCAACCAATGATGGATCTAGATCTTGCTTAGCCTTAACATCAACAAGCACAGAAGATTCGGCCCTATTTTGAACATGAATGCCACCATCATTAGAATTGGCCAACCTAACACCTAACTTAGACAAACGGTGAACATCCTTTGCCAACTCCATCTTCCCTTCATCAACATGAGCCACACTTCCAATAGATGGCCTACTAGAGCATCACCTACAATATTTGCCTTACCGTAATGATATTATACACTCATATCATAGTCCATAAGGAGCTTAAACTATCTCGTTTGCCTCAAGTTAAGATCCCTTGGAGCGAACACACATTACAAACTATTATGATCGGTTAAAACGTCAGCATGCACTCCATACAAATTGTATCTCCAAATCTTCAAAGCAAACACCACCACTGCTAATTCAAGATCGTGAGTCGGGTAATTATGCTTCTGCACTTTCAATTGCCTTGATACATAAGCTATCACCTTACTATGTTACATAAGTACACAACTCAACCCAATTCAAGAACAATCACAGTACACCACAAGCCCATCTAAGCCATCCGATAAAGTCAAAACAGGAGCCGATGTAAGCCCATCGTTCAAGGTCTGAAAACTCTTCTCACATTTATCTAACCATGCAAATTTGGCCTTCTTTTGGGTCAACTTGGTCAATGGAGATGAGATAGATGAGAACCCTTTAACAAACCTTCTATAATAACCAGTCAACCTAAGAAAATTTTGAATATCCGAAAGATTCAATGCTCTAGGCCAATTCTTCATGACCTCGATCTTCTTTGGGTCAACCTTAATACCATCATCGAACACCACATGACCAAGAAAAGCTACCTCACCCAAGCAAAACTCATATTTGCTAAACTTAGCATACAACTTCCTCTCCCTTAAAGTCTGAAGAACCAACCTCAAATGATCTGTATGCTCCCACTCACTTGAGAATAAATAAGGATATCATTGATGAAGACAACCATAAAACTATCATGAAACGGCTTGGACACCTGATTCATAAGATCCATAAATATAGTCAGAGCATTAGTCAATCCAAATGACATCACCATAAATTTAAAGTGCTAATACTTGGTCCAAAAAATGGTCTTGGGAATGTCACACTCCCTAACCTTCAATTGATGATAAATGGAATCGAGGTCAATCTTTGAAAAATGGGTAGCCCCTTCAAGTTGATCAAACAAGTCGTCAATCGTTGGGATCGAATACTTATTTTTTATGGTTACCTTATTCAATTGCCAATAATCAATGCACTCTAAAGAGACCCATGTTTGTTTCTTATTAATAACACCAGAGCACCCCAAGAAGATTTACTTGGCCTAATAAAGCCCTTCTCCAGTAAATCCTTCAACTAATCCTTAAACTTGAGAAGTGCCATACAATAAGAAGGAATAGACATAGGTTGAGCATCCGGGAGAAGATCTATGCCAAAGTCTACTTACTTTTTGAGAGGAATACCGGGCAAGTCTTCAGGAAATATATCTGAAAACTCCTTCACCACTAGAATTGTTTCAAGAGTAGGTGACTCGGATTCCACATCTTTGACCCTCACAATATGATAGATACACCCCTTCAGGATCATCTTTCAGGCCTTAAGGTAGGAAATAAACTGACCTTTAATAGCAGAATCACTACCCTTCCATTCAAGAATGGGCTCATCCAAAAATAGAAACTTGACTTTTTGGGTTCTACAATCTATGGAGGCATATAAAGCATGCAACCAATCCATGCCGAGAATTACATCAAAATCAAACATCTCAAGTTCCACAAGATCACAGGGAATACCTTATGCAAAACAAAAACAGGACGACCCCGATAAACTCTGTGAGCAATAATGGATTTACCAATGGGAGTATAAATTAAAATGGGCTTCCTTAATATCCCATAGAGGAGTCATAAAAGATAAATTAGCACCACGATCAAGCAAAGTATAAGCATCAAAATCAATGAGTTTTAACATACCAGTCATAACATCTGGAGTCTCCTCAACTTCCTGACGAGCATGAAGAGTATAGAACTTGTTGTTCCTTAGAGCATCACCTTGTGGATTTCTTTGTTGGCCCTTTTCACCTTAAGCCACTTGATGTTTACCTCTATGAGAAACCTTAGGATAATAAAAAATCTTGTCGTTCTTATCGTCACACCCAAATCATGTACCCAGATTCTTTCAACAAGTACCCAAGTACATTCTTCCCATAAGTAGCACATGGGGGAGCCATTGGCCAACCTCTAACTTGTACCTTAGGGGGAGGCACCCCTAGCATTAGCAATCCAAGCATTAGAATCTTAGCCCTGTTAAAGAGACCATAACCACCACCCTTGGAGTTAAAGAACCCACCAATATAACATGCCTTTTTAGAATCATGCACCCTCTTCTCCTTGATCTTTTCTTCCTCAATCTGTTCAGCATATGTCATAAGCCTGGAGATGTCCTTGTCTTGAATAAGCATAGCCTTACGACATTCGTTTACAACCAAATCAAAGATACCTGAAATAAAGTCATGTATTTTTGCACGGGGTTCAGCCACAAGCATAGAGGCATACTTGGAGAGCTTAGTGAACATGAGGGAATAGTCCCTCACACTCATACTACCCTATTTGAGGTTGATACACTCAATCATCTTGGCTTCTCTATGTTCAAGCGAGAAGAAATGATCCAGAAATGCAAACTTGAATTCTTTCCAAGTAACAGCATTACCACAAACTCTCTCTATCGACCATTGAGTGTACTACATTTGATCCACATCTTTCAACTGATATGCAGCCAACTCAACACTCTCCTCAGAAATGACTCCCATAACAATCAACACCTTAGTGAGATCATCAATGAACTCTTGAGCATCCTCATGAGCCTTCAACCCATAGAACTCCAGAGGATTTATCTAGGTGAAATCTCTCACGCTAGAAGCTAGAGTAGGATCCTTAGGAAGATTAGCCTACCTAGTCTGAGTAGTCACCACTTGTGCAAGTATAGAAAAGGTTGTACAAAATTTACCATTAGAGATAGGCTCTTCCATAGGCCCTTGAGGAACTTGGTCCTCACAAGCCGGGGCCAGTCTCGGTAGGGGAGCTCTTCATAGAGACATCTTTTGTAATGTAGCAAGGACATCATCAAGATAAGAAAACCATAACATATGGTCCAAATCATGACATAAGTCATGAAGAAGTGAGACAATTCCTAAAGCACCATCAATGCCTCCCACTCATAGGCATGGTGCACTTTACACCCATGAATAGGACTCTACTCGATGCAGCATGTTAGACTCTGAGGATCATTTACAAACCAAGTACTCTGATACCAAGCTTGTGATGACCTGGACCAAGGGTCTAGGTCTGATATGGAAAATGGAAACTCGAGAGTCCTCGAACAAGCCTCAAAGTATCCATATTCACATCATTGGTTCAAAAGTGTAAAATAAATAATAAAACACATAGTTCTAAGGGATGGGAAAGTAGGACTCATGCTACGGGGATGTCATAGGGAAAGGGATGAAAATGAATCCACCTAACACATAAGGACTAAGGGGTGGGTAGGCATGACTCACTCTATGGGGGCAATTCGGGACTTAGGATCTTTCACGTCATAACATATAATCACATCATAATTCTCATAGCCAAACTATATAACGATATCCAATAGATAGTCATACCATAAACATGATCTTTGAGTATAACACTTAGCATATAAACGTAAAAGAGTTTACAAGTTGTCTAATAATGCCTCTAATCATAAGATAGGACGGGGACCAAGACACTTTTTGGGCTCACCTTCAAAGTAAATAACATAAACAAAAGCACCATTGATAGAGGAATGGTGGCTTGTCCTTGGAAGATAGGACTCACCATAATAAGTAAATCTCAAGATCCAAGCTAACCGCCATACGGTGGAAGAAAGTAGTCCTCAGTCCCTATATGGTTAGATCTTGTGGATAAAAGTATGCATTACTACATTCAAATATACTAAGTATGTGAGTATGCAATGCAAATGACTTAACAAACCTGCATTCAATGTTTGATGACAAAAGCACATAATATAGAAAGAAGCATATATTCAAGAAATAGTAGTATAACATTATGACATAAAATTCATAATACATGAAATGCAATAATAATGTTCATATAAAGTGGAGATGTGACCTCAACCGACATATGTAAGACCAAGCAAGCTATTACTTGGAATCCTGATGTAATCCCCACATCAGTAAAGAGATGGTCTACTTGCCAAAGATAAACCATACTTCACCTTACAAGCACCCCAATTTCGGAGAAGTTGATTTCGCGCAAGTCACACCTTCTTTTTAGAGGATAAAATGGTTATTGTCAAGATATATAACCTAACCAAGGTTAGGGTTCGAACCCATAAATAATACGTAGCCTCAAAAGAATTCACCAATATGCAATCCGAATAGTTAACTAACTTAATTCCCCAAAGGGGGAGGGGGTTTGCAATAATCAATGAGAAAATAAAACTAACAAACTATTACAAGAGAGAAGTCCATAATGGAGAGAAACGAGGTTAATGTGTTCCCCATGGTTCCCCAATGCAGTATCACCAGATAACCTAATTCTTTTCTAGTATATAACATGCAGGATGGTAATTTAAGTTCACTAAACCCTTTGGTCAAAGGTGGGAGGTGAATTTCATTGTGTGACTTGGCCCATCTCCATAGTGTAACATTACTAACCATTACCTATTAGTTCCAGCACAACCTCTCCTTGGCCTAGTTTGGTTGATTAGATGAGAATGCTATCAATTAATCTCTTTTTCTATTCATTACTACCTTGATCAAGTCAGTAGCACTAGGCGGATTCTAATGTTGGCCACCACTAGAAAAGATGCAAATGAAGAGAGTTAATTAATACATGTATATACACCTTCCAAGAATTGTGAATTATCCAATTTTACTTTATTAGTTCTTTATGATTCCAACAATCCTCAATGTGGATTTAGCTACTCATGCTATGTGTAGATACAGAGATTATGAATTGAGGAGACATAATTTAACACTAACATAATAAAATTAAGAACAAGCAATCCAACGTCAATGAAAATCACAAGCTTTAAGATCAAATTAAATCAAAAGTGTTCTCAAAGACTCTCCAATATGATCTTACAATTTTTCTCTCAAAATATTGAGTTCTTTGAGTACTAGGCAAAAACATATGAAAAATAACCTAAAAGACCTATTTATAATAATTAAATTCAAGTCCTAAATAAAATAAGAGAACTGGCTGGCACACCATATGAAAGGTACTTTATGGTCTGTATTGAAGTTTAAGGTCTGTAATTGGGATCTCGTACTCAGCTGGTGGAATTTTAGACTTTAAATCTATGACACTCCTCTATGACTCGTAAAGTGGTTTACGACCTGTAAAGGGGGTTTCATCTGATGAAATTCCTGAAAGTCCAAGTCTCTGATCCTCAGGGCACGAATCTCTTCCACGAATCATCTGCATGTTCGTAGAATAAACTTCAAAAATTAGCCCCTCACTGGAAATCTTCATTAAACCTCCCTACGGTCCGTAAAATGGTCTACGACCCATAGAGGGTCTCATATGACAACAAAACTTCAATAACTTTCCCCAAAATCAAGGCCAACCTGTAATCCTGCAAACATAGACACAAAAAAACATAAAACTGACTAACATCACATTGAGAACACACAAAATTCTAAGTTTTAAGCATCAAAAGTGTTGTATTTTGGCTACACATCAACACCCTTAACTTAAAGTTGTTGCTTCTCCTCAAGCCATGGACCAATCTATAAATACAATATAGTAACACACAGACCTCAACTCAATGGCATACATCACATAAATCTCTGACTCAGATACCCACACCAACTTTTAAAACAAGATTAGATAGCTATTTAGCAAACCAATCCAAACCGGTGCATGTGAGAACACAATATGATAAGCAAAGGATTATCAACAGTCCACAATCACTGAACAAGCCTAGTGCTAATAATGCAATGGAAGTGCCCACACAGAAAGAAGTCTCATATTTGAACTCAATGATGTTTTCATGTTTGACCTTGGGACTATGCAAAATTACTCACTCTCACAAAAGATATTCATGCATAATGTCTAATACCATAGGCTTGCCCCTATACTCATGACTCAAACCTTCAATTAATTGGACTAGGATCACTTTAGTACTTTCTAGACTTGTAATGTAGGCTCGGGGGCTTTGGTATGATATTATGGGAAGATACTGACTAAAGGCCCTCCTTAATATTGCATTTTCTACACTTTTGCCCTACCAACTCTACAATTTTTACCTTATTCTCCCTTTCTCCTATTTGAAGCTTTTCTGGGTGCTTTAGTTCCATTTTTCAGTTTTTTGCCTTACTTTTACACTTCATTTTGTTTTTTAGCTTACATTAAGGCATCACTTATTTTTCTTGCACCCAGTACATGATTTTTCTTTTTCTCCGTATTCCTAACTCACCCCCTTATTTTTATGTTTCAACTTTACACCAGCCATCCTTAACTTAGGCTTTTGACTTGTGGTGAGGTGCATAATATCCATCCTCGAACCAGGGCCACTTTTGGTAGCCACCCTCAACTTAGGCTTTTTGCCAATTTGGTTGGTCATTTTTAGGCTAGAGTGGACTTACTAAGAACAATGGCCTAAGATCCTTCCCTAATCCAATTAATCTACAATCTAACTTTGAGTAACAGGGCAAGTTCTGAATTAGCACAAAATACATGCATTAGCAAATTATACTCACACTCACATGGCACTGTAGACATCATCAACAAAAAGACTCTTGGATCATGCTTTTTATCTCAATGTACCCTCACTTATCATAACAGAAATTGTCACACACCTAAACATGCATGGTTGCCATCTAATTACTTATCAAAACTTTTGGTGGGTATCATTTTTCAAACAAAACACAAAAATATGTAATATATCATAAGTGTTGGTACTATATGCTACACATAGTATCTAAACATCCTAAATGTGCTAGTTCAATAGAAATCAAATATCCACAGGAAAAAAAACACAAGCAAGAAAATGCCAGGATAAAAAATTAGGATAGTTATGGACACAAGCTACCCAGACTTAACTAAGGCTCATAACTACCCACACCCCATCGAAAAAGATGTGCATTGTCCCAAATGCACAAAATCAAAACAAAATAGAACATAAGAGGTCAAAAAAGCATACCCGGGCACCTAAGCACCAGTGTGCGGCAAAGTCTGGCCACCCTTCTCCTGCAAGGTGGTCTAGCCAACAGTGGTACTCTATCCAGAGGGGCCAATACCCCTCACCTGCTCTATCACTCGAACTCGTCTCATCTCCTCATCATGCCTCGATCTCCTCAAGACAAGTTCGAGCTCCTCCTCCTCTAAGAGCCTCGCATGCATGCGTCTCTCATCTAGATTATCATCCTCTGTGAGGGGTCTTTTCCCTTGGGAAGACAATATAGGCTCCTCAGGATCAAATAAGTCAACCGTCGACACCGAAGGTATAGTCTTAGGAAGTGTAACTGGTACCGCAAGTGCTGCTGTCATGTTAGCTCGAAGCTGTTGGATCTCTGATCCTCAGGGCACGAATCTCTTCCACGAATCATCTGCATGTTCGTAGAATAAACTTCAAAAATTAGCCCCTCACTGGAAATCTTCATTAAACCTCCCTACGGTCCGTAAAATGGTCTACGACCCATAGAGGGTCTCATATGACACAAAGGAGGAAATACGACCATCCGCAAAAGAGATACGGTCCTGAATAGTTGCGACCGTGAATGTATGGATCCGACCCTACGAGTTTGCAATAGCCTAGTGAACTCATGCTTGATCTGATGGGGTTCAGTTGGGTTAATTTTGTAAATTCAGGTCATAATGGGGTCAAAGTAATTTGACCCTCTATTTATATATTGACTGGGTGAACTAAAAGTTAATGGGTTTGGACTTTATGAAACTTCGATTACAGGTCGTAGAGGGTTTTAAGGCTCATATATCATGATTTCATAAAACATACAAGCCTTAGTTTTTAGGACTAGGTTTCACGGACCAATCTAAGAGTCATAAAGTATTTTATGGCTTTTAGAGTTGGTCGTAGAGACCCCAACACTTAGCAAATTTTCAGAAAACTTACCTGGAGTCCACGAGCCACATATACAACCCATAGTTTAATCTATGAATAGTAAAGTTGGCTTGTGATTGGAGTGCATATTTTTTTACTTACTAGAAATCTCTACGAGATGGGGGTACTGGTCCTAAAGTGTTTTACAGCCCGTAAACCCAGTCGTAGAGACTCAACTTGATGTTTTTCTTAGCTAAACTGGTTGACTTGGTCCTGTACCTGCATACTTTTCAAAAAATACATTGTTACCCTATATACAACCAGCCCAATCTCCAAGATTACAATCAAAACAAAAGAAAATAAACTACCTATGAATCTAAAAACTAAAAATAGAACTATAACTATGCTATTACATCAAAAATCCATAGGTTGCCTCCCAAGTAGTGCTTGATTTATTGTCGCGAAATAACTTGGGCAAAGTGGTTACTCAGACTTCACCAATTGCCCATACTTTACTCTTTAACTAATCTGGATGCTTCATGGATTGACAGATATTGAAGACGACTTCTTCATCATTCAATCTAAACCTGAGTTAACTAGCTTCCATATCCACTAAGGCTCATCTAGTGGCTAGGAATGCTCTTCACAAGATGATTAGGACGTCAAAGTCAACTTCGCAATCGAAGATGACAAAGTCTGCAGGGAATATGAACTTCTCAACTTTTACCAATACATCATATAATATCCCCACCGGCTTCTCCCCTATGTGATCCGCCATCAACAACTGCATACTAGTTAGAGTAGGGGCTCCCAACCTAAGCTTTTTGTAGACTGCAAGGGACATTAGATTTATGCTGGCACCTAGATCACATAGTGCCCTTGCGAAATCCACATCTCTAATGGTGCAGGGTATGGTGAAAGCACCCGAATATTCTCTCTTCTGAACCAAGGACCTTGTGGCAATAACAATGTAAATATTGAAGCTCTTGGGAGAGCTCTTGACTCACATTGTGCTTTTTAGTGACCAAGTCCTTCATATACTTAGCATACCCTATCATCTTCTCTAGTGCCTCAATGAGAGGGATGTTGATGGAGAGTTGTTTTAGCATAGAGAGAAAGTGCTTGAACTTGCCTTCCTCCTCCCTCTTTTTGATTCTCTAAGGGAAGAAAAGAGGAGGCCTAGGAATGGGCTTAAACCTCTGTGGTACATCAGCAGCTTCACACACCCCATCCTTGCCACGATCATCTTCTTCATTCGTATTCTTTGTTGTAATTGTCTCCTCTCGAACATCTTCTTCATCAACTGGCATGGGAGGGTCAATGGTGCTCTTGCCACTTCGAGTAGTAACTGCTATACACTGCCCTTCATTTTAAGGATTTTGCACTATGTTGCTAGGCAGTGTACCCTTCTGACACTAATTAAGTTGAGTCAACACTTCACCAAACTATTGTTCCCACTATTTGATAGCCACAGAGCAAGACTCTACTTTTTTTTATTAATGTTTGAAATCTCTGATTTCATGCCCCTTAGAGTCTCATCCTATGTCTCAGCCTTCTTCAATAGGCAATCAAACATCTCCTCAATTCTAGACCTGTTTGCACCTACATCTTGGTTGTGTGGTGACACATAAGGACCATTTCTGAAATGTTCTATGCGACCATAATTTGCATCTGGACCCCTGTTCCTATCATAATAACCTCCACGGTTGTCCTTGTAAGTTCCATCTCTACCAAAGTTCTAAACTTGATTTCCTTGACCTTGGCACTAATAGTCCTGATTGGACTATTGGGCATTGGTCCAGAAACCCCCGTCTGATCAGCAACAAAACATGTGTCCTTATTATAGTATGGATCCTCGTACACTGGTGCACATGGAGGTTGATAAACCACTGCATTTACTCTCTTTTTGCTCTACTTTATTATCACCTCCGTACATGTGCAAATCTGTGCAAGCTCCTGCATGATTTCCTCATTAATTCTGGCTTGCTTTGGACCCACACTGATAGAACATGAACTTTTTATGGATAATCTATCTCGCTGCCCCCAAGCATGATTTTTCTTGACCACTCTTTCCATTTATTCTGCTATCCTTGCAAATGGTTGATCTAAAAATATTCCCCCCATGAAGTGTCAGCACAAGATTGACTGTTCTCATCAAGGGCATGGAAGAAGATCTCTACCAAGGCATCATCAACTATATGGTCAGGGACACTCTGCAGACATTTTGTGAACCGCTCCAAAGTAATGCTTATCGAATCACCAGGAAATTGCTCGAAATTGTTGATCTGGTCCTTCAACTTGAGCTTCTTCAATCTAGGGAAGTACCTCTCCAAAATGGCCTTCTGCAAGTCTGTGCAACTGGTGATTGAACTCTGCGGGAGCTCTGATAGCCATAATGTAGCATTGCCCGTGAGAGAAAATGGGAAGACATAAAGTCTCACAGTATCCATAGATAGATTCTGTGTTCCCATCAAACTCTTATAAACAAATGACACATTGTGTAGGTGGCTATGAGGATCCTCCGATGGTAAGCCTGCAATAAGCCCATGGTTCTACAGTACTTGAAATAACCCTCTCCAGACTGTGAACTTTATATCTGCAGGTAGTGGTGGCAACACAATAGCTTCAGTAACCTCCATAGCCATATGACTCAACCTGCACTGATTCCACTAGTAAACATTGGTGTTAAAATACTGAGGTTGTGGAATGTCCTCAAAATGAGGTGGGTTCTCATTCTCAACATCCTCGTTATTATTCCTATTCAGAGTTGTATTAGCCGCGTTAGTGGCATTGTCTTAGGCTATTCTTCTCAACATTCTGTGGATCTCTAGATTAAACAGAGTTAAGGGATTGCCTTGACTCTGAGTGGTTGGCATACACTACACCTATACCTGAAAAGAAACAATAATGGTAAACAAAATTAAAATAAGGAAACTAAGAATTAATACTCGAATTGCTAATGAATTCACTAACTTGAGCCGTATTCTCTGGCAACAGTGCCAAAATCTTGATGTTGCCCAAGTTACACCTCCTTTTTAGAGGATAAAGCGATTGTTGTCAAGATATATAACCTAACCAAGGTTAGGGTTGAACCCACAGGGAATACGTAGACTCAAGATAATTCACCAATTTTCAATTCGAATAGTTAACCAACTTAATTCCCTAGTGGATGAGGGTTTACAATAATCAATGAGAAAATAAAACTGAAACTAAGGTGTTGTGTTCCCCATGATTCCCGTCTAATTATTTTCTAGTGTATAACAAAGGTGAATTTCACTATGTAACTTGGCCCATCTCCATAGTATGCATTACTAACCATTACCTATTAGTCCTGGTATAACCTCCTCTTAGCCCAATTTGGTTGATTAGACGAGAACACATCAATCGAATCCTGTTAATTAATCTCTTTTTCTATTCATTACTACCTTGGTCCAATTAGTAACACTAGACGGATACACACCCCATCCTTGCCACGATCATCTTCTTCATTCGTATTCTTTGTTGTAATTGTCTCCTCTCGAACATCTTCTTCATCAATAGTAACACTAGACGGATTCTAATATTGGCCACCACTAGAAAACATGCAAAACGAAGAGAGTTAATTAATATATGCATATACACCTTTCAAGAATTGTGAACTATCCGATTTTACTTTGTTAGTTCTTCATGGTTTCCACAACCCTAGTTGTGCATTTAGCTACTCATACTATGTGTAGATGCAAAGATGATGAATTAATAAGACATAATTGAACACTGACACAATAGAATTAAGAACAAGCAATCCAACTTCAATGAAAATCACAAGCTTTAAGATCAAATTAAATCACAAGTGTTCTCAAAGACTCTCCACTATGATCTTAAAATTTTCTCTCTCAAATATTGAGTTCTCTGAGTACTAGGCAAAAAAATATGAAAAATAACCTAAAGACCTATTTATAATAATTAAATTCAAGTGCTAAACAAAATATGAGAACTAGTCGGCACACCATATGAAAGGTACTTTACGACCCGTATTAAAGTTTACTGCTTGTAATTGGGGTCTCATACTCAACTGCTGTAATTTTGGACTTCAACTCTATGACACCCCTCTATGACTCATAAAGTGGGTTACGACCCATAAAGGGGGTTTTGTCAGATGAAATTCCTGAAAGTCCAAGTCTTTGATCCTTAGGCCACGAATCCTCATCTACAACTTGTAAACTTCTCTACGACTCGTCTGCATGTTCGTAGAATGAACTTCAGAAATTAGCCCCTCACTGGAAATCTTCACAAATCCTCCCTATGGCCCATAGAATGGTCTGCGACATGTAGAAGGTCTTGTATAATAGCAAAATAGTAGCAACATCAGTAACTTTCCTGAAATTCAAGGCCAACTTGTAATCCTACAAACATAAACACAAAAAAGATATAAAACCCACTAATATCGCATTGAGAACACACAAAATTTTAAGTTTTAAGCATCAAAAGTGTTATACTTTGACAGGACATCAGAAGTAACCTTCCTTATGGGCACCCCCATTTCAAATACGATTTTCACATCATATCATATCATACTTTTCCTTATGGGCACCCCCATTTTGAAGATTTGACCTTCCTTACGAGCAGCCCCATTTCGGATACGAATTTCATAAACATATACCTATGGTTGACACATAGTTCAAGGAAAGGGAGAGGGTCTTTGGGGATATCCCTAACACCCTCAATCTGTTGGTGCTAAATCATCATCCCATAAGAATATATATACGTATACGTGATTTCAAAAGAGATGCAAGTCTTATCAAATTATTTCAATACACACTGCTTAAAAGCCAAACATTCTTCATAATCGTTCATACTTAGGCTCACATGCCAAATCATATTTCATATCATACTTTTCATGCATAGGAATAGCCCATTCACATTATCACATGAGGTGTAAACGCCCAAAATGCTCAAAGAGCCAATATCATAGACATTTATGTGATCACATTCTTATCATAACCATATGATTGAGCTTAACCCACCAATTCATTTTCTTAAAATACATGAGGGCTTAACCCACCAATTCATTTTCTTAAAATACATGAGGGCTTAACCCACTTCATAATTTTCATAAAATCCAATGTACTTGAATGCATATGCCATGAATGATATGTGAATAGCAATGAGTAATATAGATTCAATCTTAAATCAACTATTCAATATGAAATTCAAGTAAATCCATAAGTAAAATCCATATCCAAATCATAATATTCATTACCCATGATTAAATCAAACTTTAAAGAGACAATGCATGATCAAATCTTCATAATAATAATTCAATTCAGCATATTAAGGCTCAAAACAACTTAAAATCAACAATAATGCATAGCCCGTACTTTAATTGAATTTAATAATCAATAATATTCAAAACTCATATTTAAAGTAAGAAAATTTTCATTAAATTCAAGTGAAAAAAGTTTGAGTCTTGTTGGTTGAAAGGGACCAAGAATCAATCCCACATTT
>DF358604.1:173317-184810 GCA_000787875.1 Solanum virginianum
CTCGGGGGTCCAATTGACCCCTTTTGAACCAACAACAGCAGCTACAACAACAACAACAATAACAATAATTCCAAGACATCTAGAAATCATTTCAACTTCAAAATCCTAATAACTCGCTAACGAAACTCATTTTACGTCAAAACTGAAAAACAGGGCCAGCACTACAATATATACATACTTAACATATTCAAATACCTTTACAAACTTCAAAAGTCCAATTATAACTTCCTAGCGTCAAATGGAATCATAAAGCGCTAGAAAGCACATTTTTACACTAACACCAAATCTGCCAAAACTCGACAGCCCTTATGTTCTACACATATATAACATCCTCAAAAATTTCTATATACCCCAAAAAATGCAATACAACGCTCTAGCGCTCAACATACGCTCCTAGCATCAAAAAGCCCCAATTTTCCCTTACAAGGCCGAAGTGTTGTCCAATTAATACAAAATACATACCAACCATTTCTAATGTTATTTCCATCTCACAATAATCATTTTCAAGTTAAATAAACCCACACATATGAATTTCTAACAATAGGAGCTCATTAACCTTCAAAATTCCATTTTTGAACCTTATAGTTCACAAGCTTGAAACTCAATAATTCAACCCAATTTTCTTGGTTATTATACTCAATTAACAATCCCTAAATCATTTACCAGCTCATATTCAACTCAAAGCAAGAGAATTTTCAACTTACCTTTTCAATCCTTCAAACTTTCAAAACTTTGAATTCGGATTCCTACGCGTTTTTTAGCAAAATCAACAATTTCCTAAAATCTACTGTAGCAACCAGAGAGGGTTGCTACTGTAGATGCCTTGGTTCTTCATGTTTTTTTTTCTTTCTAAGTTGATGAAGGAAATGTTTTTGGGGTCCTTCTTGAACATGGGAGTATATATATAAAGATAACATCAACTAATAGTCCCTTAAAATATATAACATCATGGTCAATGGACAAAAATTTGGACCAATTACGTGATCACACCCTCCTCAATCTAGAACTTGTAATTTATTGCTCAAAGAAAGGTAGAAATTACACTTGTCCAATATTGAATTCTTGAACATGACCACTCATACACATAATTATTTATAATATCATTTCCTCATTTCGAAATTTCTAAAATTGACACATAACCTCCAAAATTTTTTTCCAAAAATCATAACATTGATTCCACGAGTCGTAATTGGCCCAACGTACCAAAATATGGATTCTAACAGTCAAGCTCATCAAACTTTGCCAAAAATATTTGTTAAG
Organism: Solanum virginianum; assembly: GCA_000787875.1. Lineage (NCBI taxonomy): Eukaryota > Viridiplantae > Streptophyta > Magnoliopsida > Solanales > Solanaceae > Solanum > Solanum virginianum. Next base: position 174,578 of record DF358604.1, read on the forward strand.
AATATTTAAGAATTTAGGTCCAAATACTAGCCAACCAGATTTATCGGATATAAATTCAAATTTTTATGTCACTTATTGTAGTTTTATGTTCGTCATCTATCACCTTATCATAGGAATCATGAGTTAAAAATTACGATAACTCTGCATAATTTTTTATATTTCATATTTATTATAAAATAAAATCAACTTACTTTTTTTTATGTTGTGTATTTCAAAATGTGAAATGAGGAAAGAGAAGGACTGACTTGTAATGTAATTACACCTTGCATACCCAATTTGAAATTTTGAAGGACCAGAGTAGGGGGTCATCGGCCCATCGTCTTTAAAGGGCCAGAACAATGGAGTCCACTAGAATATAGCCGACATAAAACCTCTCTAGGGTTTTCTTCCTTCCTATAAGTACAACTCAAAATTCTCTATTCAACCATTAACTTTATTTTTCTCTTCTCTACTGCATTTACGGCTCAACAACAATTTTTTTATTTTGTCATTATTTTGGTATGTTGTTAGATCATGAGAAGCCTAATATTGCAATTCCTTGATCGTAAGTCTTAGAAAATGGATCAAGGGATCTATCATTAGGCAATATGCAAACAATGCATATATAGCTATTCCTATATATATATGGCTGCCTTTAGCTCACCAGTTTCTTTATTAAAGTTTTTATGTTTTTCTTTTATGCATTTGGAATTAAAATTTTGAAAGAAAAATGGCCAGTGATGTAAGTAAATATTTGCTACTATTGATGGGAATTTCCCTCTGATGATTCTTTATCCACCAAGATCTCTGAGGCCTTATTCTTTAATTTTTATCATTTTTTCTCAAATATTTAAAATATTTTTTTCTTGTATGGTTGTTTTTAAATTTGTGATTGTTTTTAATATTTATAACTAAACATGTTGAATAAGTAGGCTTTATTTTTAATTTAAATTTACGTGAGACAAATTTAAAATCAAACTAGGGACTTCATTTGATATGTGATGAGAGTAATAGATACTGACATGAATTACAAGGGAATTGTATTGTGAAAATTAGAAATACATGCATCAAATGTTTTATTCTGTAATTTTAATTTAGTGTTGTATTGGAAATTACGTTCCACCATTTTATCAGAATCATTTTTCCTTTTATAAGGAATTATAGATGGATCTATTACTGTTTTATCATAAAATTCGTTTTGATCTTTCAATGTATAATGTGAGAAGGTTCAATTATTGGAACCAATTACTTCGACCAGCTACTTCATAATCGAATTCCATTTTTTAAATACTCCTTGCTTGATGGAATTTTTTAAATTTCCATAAGCATTCAAGACAATAGAAACAAGTAAATTCTTTCCTCTGCAGCAAAGAGAGTAGGACTAAATAGAATCATCATCATTTTATGATGTAGACTGAGTGGTGCTGTGAAATGTATGAAAAAACTCAATGACAAGAGTAAAGTATAACTCAATTCAATATGATAATGCAAATTTTTTTAAAAAAATAATATAAAATATTACTTTTCAAATTAATTCAATCATATATAATTTTGTTAAATCAAATAAAATTTTATTATTGGAGAGTTTTTTAACATACCATTATTTTCATATGAGTGAATGATCATACAATGCTTGTTGTAACTGTTGAGTGATGATATAATGTTTATAATGTTTTGCACTGCCATTGTCATAATTGCTCAATATCTTGCTAGAGTAAGGGATGATTCATCTTATTGGTTCTACAACTTAAGACTTCTTCTCGAACAAGAGTTGCCTTAACAGTCCAACTATTCGTAATGCCTTAACAGTCCAACTATTTGTAATGCCTTAACAGTTGAACTATTCATAATTGTTCAATATCTTGCTAGAATAATGGATGAGTCGTCCAAACCACTCAACTATCCTATGTTGGGTAAGTAGTTTATGAAGTTTGAGTTCTTTCAATTCTAACCCAAAGTGGTGCTACTATTTCTTTCAAAAAATGTGCTTATATCTATCAACATTTCAAATCATTGCATCAAGTTCCAATGGACCTTTTCATCAATTTAATTTCATCTCAATTCATCATTACTTTCAATTACAAATCATATACTCTTTTATAAAAATAAATATGCTTCAGAAGTCTCATATATATATATATATATATTAGTTCAAATTACTATTTTCTTCAATTTATAAAAGATCATCATCTTTGTTTAAAACATACATAACCTTGATTTAGAACAATACTTTATTTATTACATGAAAATATAAAACTCAATATCAAATAATTTCTGGGAAAGCCATGTTCATTAATTCAACTAGGTTAATGAAAAAAGTAATCATGAATAATAATTCTCACAATAAAATAATAATAACTTTGATACATAATTATATTGAAGTCAATAGAAGAAGAATTGATTCAATTGAAATTCAAAAACTAGATTTTTACTCAATTCAATACTTATTAAAAATGAAAACTTAGGCGTGGGGTGTATGAACAAACTCAATCCATCACTATGATAACCTTACATATCTGGAAGATGGAAACTTCACGTAAAACTCAAAAAACTTTGGTAAAACGTTTGTTCCCTATCTTTTTCCCTTCTCCAATTTTATTCTAAGTGATAATGGGAGAAAAGACCTATTGGATATTTATAAGGGTCCCTAAATAATCTCAGAATGTTCAGGATTTAATTTGAAAAAGGATAATTTTATCCCTCACTAAAGCTGATGGACTGACCTATGAAACTCCATTTACGAATCGTAGGTCAATCTACAACTCATGATCGAAGATTTTGTGAAAAACTTAGAATTTAGGCTTGGAAAGTTACGAGACCATCTACGGTCCATAAAAACTACTACCGGCTATAAGGTCAATCCTTAGAAACTTGACAAATTTTTGGGGTCCTAAACCTTATTTTACGAGCCCAAACGACGACCCATAGAAACTACTACAACTCATAGTTAGATTTGTATGAATTAGGACCTAAAAACTAACTTGGAGAAACTTTTCACGAGCTAAGTATTACGGGTCGTCAATCCATCTATGACCTATAAGTCAATGTTCGTAGATGACCTAGAAAGCTCTGCTTGGCAAGCCTTCACTAAAATGATCATGATTTTTTACTCTGAACTCCAAATGAGACAATCTTTGTGGTGTTGAAAATTTGATTTAGAGACCTTAGGTTATGGGCCACTTAACCCTTTATATTTAGGATATAGTTATTTAAAAAATTTACTCTTTCATGAACTCATATGAAAACTTATTTGATAGAAATTCTTTGAACTTAGCTTGACGTAAAAGATCCCTTATGAATCTAAACCACATCTAATACACCTTAAATACTTAAAAATTGATCATAACATATCTATACAACTTCGAAGTCATTGAATCACCTAATTTTTATAAAGTCATATATCAAAACTCAATCGCTAAAGAAGTTTTTAACTCAACTTTGTACTAGAGGGTTCTTGTGACCTTGATTCATCTCCAAATCTATTTTCGCACTAACTAACTGACCTTAAAACCTATTCTCAATTAAGAATCACTTGATAAAATCATGTGCACATATAAGGGATATGACTCGATCTTAGCTAAAAAATTTGGGGCATTACAAAAATAATATTTCAAAATTTATTAATTTTCTAATATTTTCTTATCCGCCTATATTAAATCAACTCTCCATTATCAATCTGACTCATAATTTGGGATCCAACTAAAATGCATACTCGCTTTGTTGATCTAAAAATATTACTAATTTTTATTATATAAAATTTTGTATCAATTATCCAATTGTACTGTTCATTCATTTTTTTAAAAAATTTAATATCTTATTCTTAATGTTAGAACCCATACTTTTGTGCACTGGATCAATTACGGAGAATTGGGACCTAAGTGTCAATTTTAGAAAATTTCGGAGCAAAGAGATAATATTGTAAAGATGAGTATGTGCATCAACTTATATGTATTCACATGTACAAGTATGTATTAAGATACTTATTTATATTCTTGGACAGGAGTAATTTGTTTAACAAATTCTAGAACAAAAAATTAATTGGAGGAGGTCCCACTTACAATTTTGTCACACTTCCATTGGTCCAAGTCTCATGTGGGACCAAGACTTTCATGATAGCTATCTATATATGTACATATATGTTCAAGATAACATACATTATTTCCAACACTAAGAAAAAAACAAGCCAAGAACAAGAAACCAAAAACTAGAACTGAGCAACCCTCTCGGGTTGCTACAGTATTCCCAAAAAAAAATTCCAAAATTTGGTCTTTTAATTATTTTGACACTTCAAGCCTAGTATATTGAGTCCCCCAAGTATCATGATAACATTGATTTGTAGAGAAAACACTTCGTAAAGCGGTGGTGAAGATTTGAAGTTCTTAAGAAGGTTGTTAAGGCATGTGAATTTTCTTCCTTTTTGAGTTAAATTAAAGCTTGTATATGCTTTGAGGAGTGTCAAAGTGAAAGAATAACCTTAAAAGTTAGCTTGTATACGTGAATTGTGAGCTTGGGGATGTTGGGTTCGAATTTCGGGATTTTTGATTATAAAGTGGAATTGTCTTAAAATCTTATACTTGTGTATAATTGATGTAAAAATGATTCCTATGGGGTGAGAGAAGTATTAGGGATGGTTTGTATATAAGCGTGAGGTGTTGGTAAAAGTTGGGTATGTATAAGCATTAAAATATGGCATTTTAACGTTTTAAGGTTTCGTTTGGCGCTTGAAAGATATAATTGGATTCTTGGAGTGTGTAGAAGTGTTTAAATGTGTAAGTATGTATAAAATAAGTACGCTGCCCCTATTTTTCAGTTTTGATGAGAAATAAAGTTCAATAGCGAGTTTAGTGTATTATAGCCTTTGAGAAAACTTGTTGTTGACTGCTGGAATGTAGTTGTGGTTGTTGTAAATGAATTAAGGCTGAGACGGGTTCTCGGAGTGGTCCATTTTTAGGGGAGATGCTGGGGAATTTTTCATAAAATAAAAGCATATAAATAGTTAGGATTAAACTCGGGATTGAAGGTCGTGAAGGATTGTCTCTAATAGTGTGTGTTATTGTGATTGTTGTAGATACTAGATGTCCGGAAGAGTGATTTGGATTAGCTTGACGTTGAGGTTAGTTTGACAAAGGCGTCAAGGTATGTAAAGCTTCCTATCTCTCGGCATGACTAAGTTAAGAATAGAAATGTTATAAGTTTGAAGCATACTCTTTTGTTCCTGGCAACTCAAATCTATATATGCCTTATGTTATCCTTAGTCATTCTTATGAATTATTATTGATGTCCTATGCTCTTGTGAATTTGGAAAGTTATGAGTGATAAGAGTTTGAAACGAGATTAACAAGTTTGAAACATTGTATGGTCTAATGGGTCCAAGATTCCAAACCCCGGTATGTTTACTTTATTAAGTTACTTAGCTATATGCGTTGTACTATTTACTTTTGGTGTAATTCTCAAGGAATTTCTATGAGCGGTTGTTGTTATGTATAATCCTTTTTTACTTACATTTCTCTGCTCCCACCCATTTTTTTTGTAGTGTCAACCATTTTATAGCCATTTGAAAACATCATTGAGTACAATCCTAGTATATAGGCATATGCATTATAAGCTTGAATGGCTAAGAAAGAAAAAGAATTGTAGATACACTGTGCCAATGTATTCTTTTATTTGTTATGATTTTGTTTTAAGTAGTTGTGCTAAGGATTACCTCACACTTATCAAACTTGATGTCATCAACCATATGAACTGAAGACGTTTTCCTGACATCTCTGTGTTCTATGTCATTACTACCATTACTAATTAAAACATAGCGTTGTAAGCATGGGCTGCTTCTTCAAAATGAGAACTAAAAACTCTTATGAGTCTGGTTTTCTCTGCTAATACAGTTGTAGCCTGCAGCATTTTCCAGTAAGACGATAGTCAATAATCAGATTAGATGCAATTACCATTAGTGCTTCCAGGTGAAGCATATGAATAAGAAATTACCCTAATTCAGTTGCACCTGATGAATCGTAGTTCTGTTATTGTGGCTGGCTAAGTTGGAGGTGAACCGGAGCATGAGGGTCCTCATTGATGCTTGAACTATTTGGAACAAGCGCATTTCTGCTCACTCCATTAGTATCTCTATTTCCATAAACCTGTAGTAAACACAATGTAGAAACAATTTGCTAGAGTTCTAAGTAGAATGGTTTCTACTTTTACTTGATATAAGTATACAAAAGGAAATAATTGATCTTGAAGCATAGAGAAAGCTTTTAGTGATGTACACCGATACCTTCTTATACAATTCCATATTTTCTTGACGAATTAGGTTTACCTTCTTATATAGGTCCAGGTTTTCCTGATGGATGAAGGAAATCTAGTAAGCTTAAATGAAAGTATGGTAACCATGAGTTGCATAATTTCTACTTTAGTTTCAAATATAACTATTTTACTGATTTAATAGGTTTCCCTAATGATTTTCAGTTTGACATATCAAAATTTGTGAAAGTTGTAAAGAAAAAAATGTAGAATAGATTTTGTGTACATTTTTGGAGTGAACGATTTTCAGTTTGACATATCAAAATTTGTGAAAGTTGTAAAGAAAAGAATGTAGAATAGATTTTGTGTGCATTTTTGGAGTGAACTGTACTTAGTCAACTGGTGCGAAATTGTTTAAAGACAATCAGATTTTGAATATGCTAGAAGTATATATTTGTGTTCTAATTTGCCTAGATTCTCTTAGAAATTAGATCAAATGATGTAGTTACATTTCTGTACTGGTTATCTCATTTACTAGGGTTGCTAAATAGGGAAAGTTTGATAAAGTTAGTAAATTATGAAAGTTTAATAGTTTGTAAGTAGGAAAATCTGATAAGTTTGCAAGTAGTGGAAGTTTGATAAGTTGCAAATTGTGCGAGTTTGAGTAGTAGTGCTAAGTCGTCTGTGTTATGGGTATAATAATTACTGTTTTGATCTCAGATATGACTTTGTCCTGGCATATAAATATTTTACTTGTGTTTGGAAATTATGGTGATGATTTTGTGTGTATGACCTACTCCGGAGTCAGGTGGTTTGACGGTGGGAATATTTTGCTTGTGTTTGGAAATTATGGTGATGATTTTGTGTGTATGACCTACTCCGGAGTCAGGTGGTTTGACGGTGGGTTCGGGGATGACGGTACGTAACACCCGGCTCACTGCGAGGTATGTTGGGTGGGTATGGGGACGGCGATACGTAACGCCCAACTCACACTGGCTGCTTCAGTATTAGGATAGGGGTGTACGAGGACGGCGATATGTAACGCCCAACGCACCTATGCTGAGCGTGGGAGACAGGGACGGCAATACATAATGACTAGCTCACTTACACTATTTCTATATGACAATATGTGAGGCAGGTATGGCGATGCGTAACGCCTGACTCACTTACCCTATGATTGATATGATAGGAAAGTAAATGTTTGAGACTTAAAGTTGAATCTTGAAAATAGACATTGTGATATATTGTGAATATATTCCGCTCTTCGTACCTTTGTTCTGGTTATCCCTCAGTTTAATATATATTAGGGAGGAAGAAGGTAATAAATTGAATAATCACGTACTGTTATACTTTGGTCTTAATTGCTATACACCGTATATTCTAGTAAGTAAGTACTTGACATAATTTGGGTATGCCTTAGTTTGATAAGTTAATTAAAGAAGTGTTTTGATGTTTGCTTAAAAATTTGACTTATGTACCTCCATTAAGTTTAGTACTCTTATCTATATCGTGTACTTTCTGCTTTACATATTCGGTACATCCTTTGTACTGACCCCTCTCTCTTCGGGAGTTGTGTTTCATGCCCGTAGGGACAGACGTATAGGTTAGTGGGCTAGCTCAGGATCTCTGGCTAGCGTTTAAAGTGATCCTTTGCTTTGGAGTAAACATTTGGTATATATACTTATTTCCTTAGTTTGTTTTCATGTACATAGTCGAGGGTATGACGGGGCCCTGTCACATCCTAGGATTCAGTCTATTTGTAAAGAGGTCTGTGGACTCCTATGAGTGTGGGACACGTTAGTTTGTATATTATGTGTGTATGGTATATATGTTGGGCGGTTTAACTGCAGCGGTGACCTTGTCGGCCCGCGTATATTTACATATATTTGTATGGTATGCTGGAACATTTCTATATGCAGGTGGTTAGTTAGTAAAACAAAGAAAACTCTGCCAAATTTTCAGTAGATAAATTGGGTATTGTAAATGGAAATCTGGTTTAGTATATATGTTTAGGTGCCCCAATTGGGCACTAGTCACGGCCCACAGGGTTGGGTCATGACAGAAGTGGTATCAGAGTAGTTAATCCTCGGAGTATCCACAGACCATGTCCAGTAGAGTCTTGTTTATTGGTGTGTCGTGCACCACATCTATAAACAGGAGGCTGCAAGATACTTAGGATATCATTTTCTTTTTTATCTTAGATCGTGCGTTAGAGCGGTGTTCGTAAGGTGACGCCACATCTATAAACGGGAGGCTACAGGATACTTAGGATGTTACTCTTTGTTTGATCTTAGATCGTACGTTAGAGCGATGTTAGTAGGATAATTCCCTCCCTGATAGAAACTATTTTGATTTCAGATATGCCATCGAGAAGAGCACCTGCTGGCCGCAAGGGTAGGCCCACAGTAGCAGGTGGGGCCCGACGAGGTTGAGGAGCTGCTAGGAACCATGGGCAGCCAGAACCAGAGGGGATACCCTCGACAGCGGGCTCAGTCACTCTACCAGCTCCTGAAATTAGAATGCCAGAACCTCCAGCTCCCCAGCCAGGTATAGAGATCGACGAAGTGCGGGAGGTAGTTCAGTTACTAACCCAGCTGGTGGCACATCAGGCCCATTGACAGGAGGCTGGAAGCAGTCAGGTAGCCCATCGAGACAGTACTCAGGCTCGTGATTTCTTGGCCTATGGACCCCCACAATTTCTCAGGTCCAAAACCTCTGAAGACCCTCAGGAGTTTGTACGGAAAATGTAGCGGACTTTAAGGGTGATCGGAGCATTAGACACCGAATCTATAGAATTAGCATCGTATAGGCTACAGGATGTTGCAGCAAACTTGTTCGAGGCATGGCTGTTATCTAGGGACCCTATTGGTACGAGGCATGGCTGTTATCTAGGGGTGAGGGTGCCCCGCCCGCCATTTGGAGTTAATTTACTTGTAAATACTAGACGTCCAGAAGAGTGACTTAGATTAGCTTAATGTTGGGTTTAGTTTGACGAAGGCGTCAAGGTATGTAAAGCTTCCCGTCTCTTCGCATGACTCTCCAGAAATCAGACGTGGCAGGGAAGATAGGTACCTAATGTTAAGACAACGAGGCCGGTCGGTACGAGAGTATAACTTAGAATTTGATTCTTTGGCTCGTTATGCACCGGTATATGTTTCCAGCATAATAGATCGTATGCATCGCTACATTGTGGGACTGGATTCATACTATGCTGACAGTTGTCTAGTAATGGTGGCCCTACCTAGGATGGATATTTCTCACATTCAGGCCTATGCCCAGGGTATGGAGGATCTGCGCCTAGGGCGCCAGACTGACAGGACAAAGGATAGAGGCCCGCCCAAGAGGGCTAGGTCATCCAAATTGGTAGTTAATTTTTGAGGTAGACAGCCCCAGTAGTAGCAGGGTGGGCATCCTCCTCGACCAGCACAAAGAACATCTTCACAGACGCCTAGTAGGAGGCCAGGTGTTGCTAGTCAGTTATGGGCAGACCTGAGTTTTGGTAGACAAGTGTGATCACCCAGACCCCAGTGTCCTTACTGTGGTAGACAGCACCCCGGGGAGTGTTTGCATGTCACGGGTACTTGCTTCGCGTGTGGCCGACAGGGCCACCGGTGGAGAGATTATCCAGACAGAGGCAGTGCGGATGGGTTAGTTCAGTCTACCAGCTTAGTCGGTGGTTCTTCTTCCACCTCAGTAGCTATGCGCCCTGCTGGGCAAGGTACTCCAGCATTATCAGGTCATGGCAGGGGTCGCAATGAAGTCTTAAGTTCTAGTGGTCCTCCAAACCGCATCTATGCTCTTGTTAGCCAACAGGATCAAGAGGTATCCCTGACTGTGATTCCATGTATTCTGTTAGTTTGCTCTGGAGATGTGTTTTGTAATAATTAGAAAGAAAGGAAAAGAAAGAGACTCCCCCTAAGTTGTTTGTATAACTCTGAAGGCTAGTATAATATTCGAGGATGAATATTCTTAAGGGGGGAGGATGTTAGAACCCATACTTTTGTGCACTGGATCAAT
>DF358603.1:5151-25382 GCA_000787875.1 Solanum virginianum
TTCCTATATCAATCTATATCGGCTCTTTGAAATGTATATTGGGTTATTTGGATTGTGCTTTAAATTGATGAAATTCAGTGTGTATGCAAACTCTCATTGAAATAAATGATTTAAAGATAGTTTGTCTTGAACCCACCTAGTTTATTCTATTTTCCATGGAAACATGAATTGTACGTCCAAGGCTCCAATCACATGTTTATGAATCTATTGATTATGTTTATGGTAGTCCTTTGAATGATAAGTTAATCTTGGTTAAAGGCTTTCACACCTCATATGATGGATTTTTTATGTGAAAGGACAATATTCACATACTTGAATCACTTATGATTTCGAACGAGCTACTCTATACGCATGAATTCTTGACAAGTGTTGAACTATGTTTACTATTGAACTCATGAATGCAGGACTAGTATATATTCATGATATTTATTTTGAGGGACTTGACTTAGCATTGGATGAGGCTTTAGATGGGGGATTATCCCCAAGGGTCTTTATAGAAAGCCTTTTTTCTCATAATTACATGCCACTGTAGGGTTATGTTTCACCTAGTGGATCCACATATAGCTTATGTTCTTGGCACCAACCTAGTAGGGCAAAGTTCTACCTTGGCAAGTTGACTCCCCCTTCTCTAGTGTGAAGGCAACATCAGAATTCCATATAGTAGCATGTATGGTCTAGTGTCGATTATAATCTCCTCCCACATTGTTATGTATATGATGTCTTATTATATCTATGTCATTTCAAAGCATGTTTTCAATATTGCATTGAGCATTTATCATCTTGAGCTCTGATTCCTTGTTATGATTATGGATATTACTTGTATACTATTATGATTTCTTGTTGCATTGCATTCCACATACTTGGTACATTCTATAGTAATAACACATAATTTACCTACATGATATCACCATGTAGGTTGTAGTGATTATTCTCCTCTTACTCATTCTTAGCTTGTGAATTGAAGACTTTTCTTCATTGGTGATTCCTCTAGTTCGAGGACAATAGCCTTCTATCTATTTTTCTATTTTTAAGACTATGACATTTCGTTCCATTTTATATACATTTGAGGGTGAGTTTAGGATACGTCTAAGCCTATGTCCTATCTATAACTTAGAGATATTGTTAGATATAAGGATATATACAATATTGTAACTCTATTTCCTATGTTTATGTGGATTGTCCCTAAGACCCTATCCCTTAGTTTTTGTTTATTTTATTGTCTTTACTAATAATATGCTTAGCATATGATATGAGGCTTATTTAAGGTTCCTTCAGATTTCTCATTCGTCATATCACGTCTAGTCCCTATGCTTGAGTTGTGACAAACTTATATTAGAGGAGTATGTTGTAGAATGGTCCTCAAAAATCCAACATAATGTGTCGAATAGAGTTTTATTCATGGTTGTAAAACATGCGACAACTATGAATATGAGGCTATAAGGCGTCTAGGAAATGACTCCCTTCTTCAATATTCTATGTCATACCTTAGAACTTGTCCTAAGATTTCTTACTTCTAATGACTTTTTTTAAAAATATCTAGATCTTGCTGCCAAGAAGATTGCCTCCACAAAGGGCTCCCATCCCCAATGAGGATAATGTTCCTCCGGCCCTACAAGCTCCTCAAGAAGAAGTGGTCAGTCATGCTGAATATCATAATGTTATCACCATGTTGGCATAAGTCGTGGCTAACCAAGTCCACCAAGGAGCCCAAGATCCTCATGATCCTACTCAATCCTCAAGGATGAGGGATTTCACTAGGATAAACCCTCTAGAGTTTTATAGTTCAAAAGTGGAGGAAGACCCTCAAGAATTTATTGATGAACTGTACAAAGTGTTGGACATTATGGGGGTGACTTTGGATGAGAAAGTAGAGTTGGTGGCCTACTAACTCAAGGCTTGATTGGATGGTTGATAGGCCGAAAGGCTTGATTGTGATGGATTGGTAAGAGTGCATATGAGACTCATTGATTAGATTGATTATTTTATGAGCATTGAGTCTTAGGAAGAGTATTGAGCACCGAATTGAGTAAGCGTAAGACCAATCAAACTCAATAACTATGCTGCCAACATAGAATGATTGATAGGGGCCATACATCTGAAGTCCTTAAAGTGACTTAATTGATTATGAGCGTCCCTTATCCTAGAAAGGTATTGGATAGGTGGGCTACGACATTGCTTCATTGTATCATCACCAGCTCATAGGTAATGGTTTTTGTTTAGAGAAACTCCCAAAAAGGTCTTGATAGTACTCCGATTGGATTGGATTATCTATGATTAGTCTTTGTCAAGTCTTTATTCTTTCTTTAGACTTATGACAATTCTAACTGAGTATTTTGAGATGATTGTATTCTACCTTATACATGTTTCATTCTGCCATGTTACATACTCATACATTCTACGTACTAACATCCATTTAGGTCTACATCATTAAATATACAGAGACAGTTACTGGAAATCATCATCAGCGCTCCATTGAAGATCTTCTCCAGTGATTGGTGAGTCCTCCCTGATTCTGGAGGATGCGTATTATTTACTTCATCTAGCTTTTGTGTTTAGACTTTAGATTCATGTCTTTTGATTTGACGTAGCCATGGACCTATTATTAGTACTATTGAATAATTTGATAGAGGCTTCATAGAGTAGTCCAGAGTCAATTGGTTTGATTTAGATATTGTTTAAGGCTAATTCCTTTCATACTATTCTTATTGATTCGACTACTTATATTAAGATTGTCTATCTTTTATTACTTTCAGTCTCCCGCTAATATGTTAAATTATTATTGAATGAATGTGATGAGGCCAAGTGGTTTGCTTGGAGACTAGCAATAGTCTCTAAGTGCTGGCCACATCTAGGATAACCTCCCAAGGCATGACAAACTTGGTATCAAAGCATAGTGTTCAAGAGTCCTAGAGAGTCTATGAAGTCGTGTCTAGGAGAGTCTTATTTATGGGTGTGTTGTGCACCACACTGAAAGACAAAGATTGCGGCTACTTTAGCCTCAATATGTTCCTATAGTGAGGATAGGGGAATCCCAGGTGGTAAGGAATCCAAATAAAATCCAAGGCTCTAACCAAGTTTATTCAGTGGTCATAAGCTTATTAATCTGACCCAAATTGGTACACGCCAATTCCATTTCGCCAGATTGAAAGAGCCATTAATCATTATGATCTCTTTCTTAGAAAAAAATTACGTAAAGTCTGCCTTTTTTTATCCCATGTTTTTCGATAGAAGGCGATAGGGCATTAGGAAAGGTTACACTTCTTTTATATTCTGATTCGTGTTATAGAGTTAAACTCTATGAAAACTCTCTTTTAATTCTCATATTACGCATTGCTGATCATGCCTCCTAACTTTACCACCACCAAAAGAGATGCCTCAACTTCTAACACTGAGAATCCCCCATTGGAATGCCTACTTAGAGCTGTAAGCTAGAGCCGTAGGGGTTCCACAGGCACTTACTGCTTCGCCTTATCCCACTACAAAGGGTAAATTCTAGGGAGATATCACTTTGCTTACTAATTTGGTAACCGCTCATAGTGGGAATTGGAGTCATAGGCTCCTAGTTCCAGTTCCTAAGTACTATACTAGATTATACATTTGAGAGATTGTTTGACAGAATAGAGTCCCCTTATCCATCATTTTTTATAGAGGATCCTAGTTTAATGTGTAGTTTCAAAAGTCTTTCAAGAGAGGGCTTAGTATAAAGGTGAACCTTATCACAACCTTTCATCCTCAGATAGATAGACAGGTAGAGCATACAATTCAGAGTTTTGAGGACATGTTGAGGGAATGTGTTATAGACTTCAAAGGTAATTGGAACAACCATTTTCGCTTTTTGAGTTTTCTTGCTGTAATAATTTTCATTCTAGCATATAGATGACTCCATATAAGGCTTTATAAAAGGAGATGTAGGTTGTCTATTAGTTAGTTTGAAGTTAATAAAGTTGGGTTAATAGGTCCTGACTTACTTATCGGATTACGGAGAAAGTAAAGGTCATTCAAGGCAAGTTGAGAATTGTTCAAAGCCATTACAAGTCATACACAGATTCTAAGAGAAAATACTTAGGTTTAAGGTGAATGATTGGGTGTATTTATAGGTTTCGCCTATGAAAGATATTATGCGATTCTAAAAGAAGGACAAACTTAGTCCTCCAATATATTTGCCCTTATCAGATTATAAGTGGGATTGGTGATATTGAATATGAGTTAAAGTTACTATTAGAGTTAGTTGTTATCCATCTGGTATTTCATATCTTCATGCTTAAGAATTGTCGGGGAGATCTTTGCTTAATTGTTCCTGTTGAGAGTGTTGGGGTTAAGAGCTTATTCTAGGAGGAGATTACAATCCAAATCTTTGATAGCTAAGTCCATAAATTAAGGATCAAGGAGATAACTTCAGTTAACGTGTTGCGGAAAGAGTTACCTGGGAAGCTGAAAAAGATATGAAGACCAAGTACCCATACTTATTTGTTCCCTCGAATGATGATCGTGAAGATAATATCTACTCTTATCTTTAAATTGATATTTATGCTAATCCGACTAAATTTGTGTATTGAGTTCTTATATAACATTTGTGCTTTGAATAAGACCGTAATATCAATATCATTCGAGGATGAATGATCCCAAGGGATTGATACTAAAATATCTCCCTAAGTGGTGAAGTCAGAAATCGAGTTTAAAAGAATGTTAGAAATTCAACTTTCAAGCACTATGTACCCTTTATGAGGCCTCACATGGGTCATATGAAGTTTTAATGGTCATGTAGGGACTCATGGGGCAACCTTGGCAAAGCGATGGTGGTCTATGATAGGGCCCATGACCCGTGGTGGACACCACGAGTCGTGGTGGCCCTCGTAGGAGCCCGACTACTCAAGCCATGAAAAATTCCATGAACCATGGGGACCTTTATGGCTCGTGGTCCTATCAGTGGTGAGTCCCCTTAGTTTTTTTATACCCTTGCTAGCCTCTCCTCCCATGAACCTCTATATGGGTTGTATTGCCCTATACGGTCCATACAGGGTCCCATATAGAGGAGTTTGTCAGTTTTTAATTTAGGAGCATTTTAGTCTTTTCCCACCCTTTCTAGACTAAAATTATGTCATTTTTGAAATAAAAATTTGCCTTATATCAATGCTTAACATCAATTCCACTCAAAAGGTACGCAAACTTTTTATTAAGGATATTAAGGAGAAGAAGAGATGCTAGGGTTTGAGAAAGATCTTCCAAAATTTTCAAGAGATTTTCATGCTATAGGTATGTAAGGTTTCCATTATTTTAGTCCCTAAACACTCGCTTATTTCACTCAATAGAAATCTTGAGTTTAGTTTAATGCCCTCTTGAAGTTTTCAGGCACGAATTATTAAATCTTATGTATATTACGCTTTATATTGAAGCATTATTGTTTTGTTGACTATTACATTGTCGAGTTGGTTAGAAAGGCCATGAATTTAGTTTTACACTTATACGAACTTCCAAGAAATCATGAAGTTACCTAGTTCCTTGCTTTTAGATTGAAAATAGAAGCATATTTTAAATTATATCTTGAACATGAACTGAGTAAGAAGAAGAGAAATTATTTTTCTGGTGTAGAAATGAGTAGCTCTACCACCTATTTTAAGATTTAGCTAAGAAGAACTACTTATATTTTTGCATGTATGAGGTTGAAATTGAAGTCTTTAATGACATATAATATGATGAGAAATATTAAAGTGAACTGAATTTCTTGCATAGTATGTTTTTATTACTAAGCTAGACAAGAATTAAGTTCTAAAGTTGAGTATTTTTGTCATAAAATATTTTCAACCATTGTAGATACTCGTACATTCCATATACAAGCGTCATCTTCACTTGCATCCTTTTATGATGCAAGCACAACTTCAATTCATTTGTTTTCTTTAGTTTGGGATAGTTATGGCCTGTCACGATACCTATTATAGAAATAGTACTCTAGAGGCTTTATAGACTAGATTGGTATCATTCACTTCTTGGCTTGGAGTTAAGATTCTACACTATTACATGTTTGACATTGATTTCCCTTAAAGATTGAGTTCCAGTATTATTAATCTCATTCTAGCTTATTATGATATTTGAGTCTTCCGTTGAATAAGTAGACAGGCCATGTGATTTCCTTCGGACAAGAAATGATTTCAGAGTGCTAGCCACGTTCAGGTGTAAGCTCGATATAAAATAGTTGAAGCTAACAACTAACTATCTCAAATATGCTCCAAAAAAGAGGAGACTTATTCAACGTATAACAACTATTAACAAGAACTAAATAAAGATAGCTAATACTCATGTATATAAACTTAACACACATACCTATGGCATTAATGGTTTCTCCTAAAGTGACTTCAAGTGCCCAATTTCAATTAAAATTATCCATTTAAAATAACATTTCAATTAAACCTCACTCAAAACCCATAAAATTAAAATTCAATTCAGATTACATCAAAAAGCCTCATAGAAGCTCTGCAGCCAAATTAGTGACCAAATCCATCACTAATCCATCAAAATTCACCAAACAGACCAACAAAAATTAACAAAGAGAGAACGACAGTCCCCACTCGTCTGCTTCACACCACAAAGTATGTCTCTTATAACCATATCTCAGTTGAATAGGTATCTAAAATAGGTATATTTGTTTGGTTAAATTATTTAAATGGGAGGATTTAGGCCATTAGAATGGTGGGTTAGAAATTGAGCAATTTCACCCGATATTTATCAAATTAAGGATACGACTAATAAGTTTGTAGACCACGAGAGTATCAATGATAGCATAATACAATAAAGGGTAAAATCAGAGGCGAATTTAGTCTTATTTTTTGGGTCACGGGAACCCATGGTCATCCGACTAAATTTGATATATTACTTGTATAATTCTTAAAGAATATATTAAATACTAGCTAAAAGAATTTATGCTCAAAATGACAAGTTGGTTCACTTGTTCATGCACTCTTTTGTTACCATAAAGGTTTGGGGGTTCAATCCCAACTAACAACATCATTTTGTTCCTTTTTTAAAAATAAACTAATGGTGCATCCATTCCCAACCAACAACATCATTTTGTTCCTTTTTTAAAAATAAAATAATTATGCACACATGTTCTTTAATTCCTAGATTCGCCACTGGATAAAATTAACTATTAAAATGAAAATAAGGGTCAACTTTTACCCTTTTCCCTATATATTAACATGGTAGGGATCAAGACAAATTCCCCACAACTTAGGCTCACAATCTAATGATTATGATGGCTTTATTTTTTTTAAAATAAAATAAAATAAAATCATGAACACTAGGCTCACCAATAAAAAGTCGTTTCATGACTTTACGGAGTCTACAATGGCAAATGTCGATATGGGTAACTCTACTACACTGCCGGAGTTATAGATACAAAATTCTTTTTCATTTAAGTTAATTTCTGGGATTTTTTTTTTTAGCCTTTAATAATGTTCTATGCATTTCCGTCACAATGCAAAAGCTCAATTGGTCTATTTACAATTAGTTAGTATAAATAGTTATTGACATTAAAACTTATATATAGTCAATTATTTTTATTTCTTTCTTAATAAAATTTTTATTTTGCTCCTCACTTTAAACTTTTTGTTCTTTTTCATTAGTTTCTTATCTTTCCACTATTATTTTTTTGAAAATAATAATAATAATAATTTTTTTGAAAAAAGTGAATTTTAGTTTGTTTTATGTTTAACTTGATTTTCTTTACTTATTTGATATTCGTACAAATGAACTTATTTTAAATATATACAATATATTTGGAATTAAATTTGAAATCAAAAACGGGAAAGGAAAAGAAAATAAAAAGAATAAAAAAAAGCTGTAGAAAAAAGAGAGAGAAAAAAGATTTAAAAAAATGAAAAAAGGGTTTCAATATGAGACAATTTTTTTTTAAAAAAATACGTGTTTTGAGTTAATTACAAGATAAAGAAAATATGAAGATTTTTTTTAAAATATATATATATATATATATATATATATATATATATATATATATATATATAAGATTTAAAAGTTTATTAAAATTTAAAAACTTAAAAATATTTACACACATGATCACGTGTGTTACATAACGTAGCCAGCTTTACTTGGTTGAAAGCACGACATCAGCATAAAAGGCGCATGAAAATACAGAAAAATTGAGCTCGAAAGGGTAATATATAAGACTTGAGCTGAGTTAAAGTATAGCGCAAGAATTTTGATTATAATTTAGAGGGTACTTATATAATTTTTCTAAATATATTTGTATTTTAATAAATCACTCAAGAGAATAATAAAGGTTGCAAGTTTTCGTTCTAATATGGGGAGCCCATGGGTTGCAGGGGAACAAACTAATCAGACAAATCAACAAAGTATATAACCAATAGCTTTTTGTCTTAATAATCTAAGCAAGTTTTAAAGAACAAAAAAGAAACAACAACAAAGAGGTGAAGCTAGCCATCACACCACACTAAGAATAAGTTCAACTTCATTAAGTAGAAAAACCATCCCACCAACCCACTGCACTATTATTTGATTTTATTGGAATGACTGTTTATATTTGATTTCTTTAATTTCTTGGGAAAATTAAACACATGCATTGTTTGATTGGTTGGTACATAAGTTATATTATTACCTTTTTTCCTTCATTATTTCAAATGACATGCATCCACTAATTCTCTTGGTATAATTTTGATTTTTGACCAGATAGAAATTCTTTTTGCATTATCAAACTTAATGGAGTGGGCATTCTAGTAAATAGGAAAATTAGAGAACAAGTGATAAAAGTTAGGAGGATCAAAGATATAATACTAACAATTAAGCTAGTCATTAAGGGCTCTATCTGAACATTGTTAATGTATGTGCATGACAAGGGGTGAAAATCATCACTTTATTACTACCTTTTAGTCCCTTTTTTGAGTTCAAAAGTAATCAATTAAAATAATAATTCTAATGAAATATGTTTGATTGTATGAGATTGAAGTAATCCAATTAGCTTGTGCAAATTATTATTTTAATTGATTACTTTTGAACTCAAAAAAGGGACTAAAAGGTAGTAATAAAGTGATGATTTTCACCCCTTGTCATGCACATACATTAACAATGTTCAGATAGAGCCCGTAATGACTAGCTTAATTGTTAGTATTATATCTTTGATCCTCCTAACTTTTATCACTTGTTCTCTAATTTTCCTATTTACTAAAATGCCCACTCCATTATGAGAATGAGGAAGATAATATGTTAATATGTTAGACATATGTTTTGATAAAATTTCTAGGAATAATGGGGATATCTTACCTACGCATCAGAAGTTAAAGCAACAAAAACAAAAGAAAGATATGTGGAAGGCAGCAAAGTTGGGATGGTAAAGTGACCTAGGAGTTTGTTCCAAGGCACATATCAATCTAACTAGCAAAGCATATTAAACTGCCAATAGCTTTAATAACATTCAATAAATCCATGAAAAAGTGATGAACTATTCAGTTTGGTAGGACAAATTTGAAGAAAAAGATAAAAGAAAAGTACTTCAAGTTACTTTAGATGGGCTATCTATCTTTTTTAGTTGGGTAAGTTATGTAACTAGGTAAATATATGGTATGTATTTATATTATAGCACTATAGTTTGAAAAAATTATAATTTATAACTATAGTTAGGGTTTTGTTGCTATTTTCCTCTCGCATCTTTTCCTCTCTCTATGCAATTTCTTGTCATATATACAAATAGATACGTATATCAGTTGTATATATACAATTATTTGATAGATATACACATTCAATTAGACAAATATACATATATATTTCGCCTCTCTCTATTCTCTGCGCTCTCTCGCTCGTCTCTCTCCTCCATCTCCCAATCGCGCTTGTCAGATATACAAATACATATGTATATTAGTTACATGTATACAATTATTTGATAAATATACATATACAATTCGCCTCTTTCCACTCTTTGCCCTCTCTCACTCACCTCACTCCTCCCTCTCTCGATCTCGCTCGCCTCTCTCCTATAATATGTAGCTACAAATCGTAATTTTAGCAAACTATAACTATTTTTGTCGTATTATGTTTCAAGTGTTTGCTCTCTTTGAAAAATGCTCTTTTTAATTCATACATTTTGTAAAAGGAAGTTTGAGGTTGATAACTGAATTTTCTTCTTGGATTTTATATTCTTTATTTTTAAGCGTTGTCATTTGTAATATCAATAAAATCTATTACAAACTATATGATGATCAAAAAATATCTAGTTCTCTCTAACGTTTATTTTCTCCATGCTTGATAATTAGTAGAGGTTCATTACCTCGTTAGGATTTATAAGGTAAACCCTAGCCTCTTTACTTGTTATATAAATTAATAAAAAATTGTTAGACACCCTGTCAAATAAGTTACAAAGGGGGTAAGAAAAAGCGAAGTGCAAAACATGGAGGACACCATTGTGGATGACAGTTCTTTGATTTTGGGCTCTTTTTGTTGTATCTTCTTCAAATGAACTCAGTTTAACATTTAGGAGCTCTCTTTAGAAATTTTCTTAGCTTTTCCAAGAAAGAAAATACTTAGATTTTGTAATTTCTTTTCAATTCTCTTTATGTTTATAGTTTCTCATTTAGTTTCCACTAGATTTTTCATTTCCATGAGTAACTAAACTCAATTCTAGTGTGTATTTCCTAATGGGTACCATACCAATTGTTTTTGTTACTAGTGATGTATAATCAAAATTAGACTTTTCGATATCATCTTAATGATCTCAGTTTAAATACAATTCGATTAATTTTTAAATTTTATCAACGCCATCTAACCCTTATCGCAATCGATAGAATTGGTCATTGGATAGGGTTATATACCCCAAAATTACAGTAACATAATATAAAACTAATTTTTCCTTTATAATATCCTACAATGTCAATTTAAAATAGTAATATGATCATCATATTTTATCATAATCACAGGATGGACGTCTTTTATTGTGAAGAGGGTGTATGAAATTTTGTATTAGATTCAGATTGAAATTTATACAATTGATTTCGTTGGACAATTAAGTATGTGTAGCATCCTTTGTAATGTGGATGGTCTGTTTTGGTAATATATGATCATTATTCTATTAAGAAAGTATTTTATTATACGTAGGTAGCCTTAGATGTTTTTCTTTTTTAAAAAAAAGTATTTTTTTAATTAAAATAAATAATAATTGAGAACATGTTGGAGCAGGTGCCATATTTCGATATATATTTTGATTGGGTATCATGTGCTCACACATATTTGAACAGGATGTCACGTTCAGACACATATTTGAATTGAGTGTCATGTTTTGACATATATTTTAGATCGGGTATCACAATATGATATATTATTGTATCGATTATCATATTCTGACACACTAACTATTTGGATGTGGGTTTCATTAGAGGACCATCATAAACTGTTGCATTTGAGATTAATATTGTGAAATTGATCTATTGAGCATGAACTAGTTAATTGTTATTCTTCCTGTATATTTGTGGTTACTAGGTTGTGGTTACTTGTATATAATTTGCTTATTGGAATAATCGCATGATCTTATCAGTATATTATTGTTATGTGTACTGATACTACTCTTGTTCTTTCTTTATTGAGTATAGGGCATCTTCAAGAGGCTATTGGAAAATCTCGTTTTGGTGATTGTTAATACGTCGAATTCAAGGATAAGTCAGCTTTTTATGTTACTGTGCACTAATCTGGGATCCTAGTCCACTCTTTCTGGACTTGAATATTTTTAGATGTTTTCTTGGGGTTGCACCCCCTTATTTTAAATTCTTAGTAGGATTATGGTACAATGACTTAAAAGGTTCTAGGGTTGTTTTTCGCACTGTTTTAGCTTTTTTCTTTTTAATTTTATAGGAACTCAACTTGTGATTTCTAACTAAACCTATTTTCATATCTTTAAATCACATCTTCATATTTATTGCTTGTTTGAATTATAGTAATGATTACTTCATCAGAAGAGAAGCGTGAATGCCAATTCCAATGATCAAAAGTCATTACAAAATTATATATCACACATGGAGTCATCGTCATCAATGGTAGAGTTGTCGTGGGCAGGAACAACTCTGCCACCGTGATGATAGTAGAGCGTTAGAAGATATTGATGAAGGGCCAAGCCTCTTCATCATCACTCTCTGACAACAGTGAAGAAGATAAATAAATACGTCAGGAAAATTCTCCGGTAAATATAAAATTTATTAGGAGGAGAAAAAGAATTTATTTAATCCTTGAATAAGTGTCAGTTAAGAAAAGGCTAATAAAGAGCCTGGTCAACTTGAATAATAGAATCATTCAAATGATACTATTAAGAGAATGAATCTAGACTAGAATAAAATATATTTATTCAGATATTAAAATTATTTTTTAAATAATTATTATTGCTATAATTGTACTATATTTCATTTTCAAATGTAGAATTGAAAGGGCCATTGTCGGCAATACAAATATTTCAAAAGATTTTTGCTATTTATCAACTACTTGATGAATATGTATCTATTTCTATTTATTACTTTTTTTATATGTATATAAGTGAGGATAAGCAGATAATTAATATTTAATGTGTTTGTTTAAGTTGTTAAAATAGGCAGTTGATGGTTGATGTATCTGCTATATTTGAGGCTGTTTACGAGTTGATTATTGATAAAAATCAAAATTAAATTAACTTTATTAGTTTTTTAATGCTCAAAATTAAACCAAATCAATTATACTATATATTTATCGATTTAATTGTTATTGATTGGTTTGATTTGATTCGATTATTTGATTATTAACTATACAAAAATAAAAGCAATGATACATTCAAAATGGTGAAAAAATAATAACAATACATTCAAAACGAAAAATAATTAGAACGACTGATATTATAGAACTTTCAATACTAAATTTACTGTGAAAAAAGTTTCAAAATTCACAATTTGACCTAGGAAGAAGAGATAGTGACATTTCTAGTTCTACCAAGAATATTTATATACATGAAATCAATAAAATTAATATACTCGTCTAGAGTATTTATACTTTCATAAGTAGATTAAAAAATAAAAATGGATGAAAACGTATATAGGATCTGTAAAATTATTTTTATAAATAATGTATTATGTATGTATAATTATAAAATATCTGAATATAATTTTTTGGTTCAGTTTGATTTTTTTTTTTTAAACAAATTCAAACACAAACCAAACAATTTTGATTTAAAAAACGAAAATCAAAATTCAAATAAAATTAATTTATTTAGTTGATTTGATTAGGCTTTTCAATTTGGATCAATTTTTATCCAAATCGTGAAAACCCCTAGGTATAGTTACTTTATTTTACTATGTCACTCTTATTAATTATTTCTTCCCGATGCATTAATTATGATTTGGCTATATTGCCCCTACCCCTACTCCCTTCCCTTAGTTAATTATTTTTAGTCAACTTGCTTCAGCTACTTCAATTATAATTTTACTATATTACCTTTAATAAATTATTTTTTCAAATGTTTCAATTATACTTTTACTATATTATCCTAATTATTATTTTCAGTCATCCAAATAAGAGAATTATGATTAAAAAACAGACAACAACAACAATAACAATAACAACAACAACATACCCGGTGAGATTAAAAAAACAGACACAAAATGACAAATTAAGTTTTGCTTTTTAAAATTAAATAAGTATTTTTAATTTCTTCCAATAATTATATTTATGACGAAAAGAAAGTATTTTCCTAACACAACAACAAAATACTCAACAAAAAAGGACTCTTAAAAATATAATTAAAAATAAACAAAAAAGTTTTTACATTTAATGAGTTGATTTATTACCATATAAATATATAACTTTCAACGAAACATAAATTTAAAAATGATCATAAATTTTTCAGTAAGGATAAAATAAAAATTAAATTTATTTTAAATATTAAGTAATTTTATTTTTTGTAATAAATTAAAAAAATAAATCAAATAAATTACAATAACAACATATCCAGTGGAATCTCACAACTAGGGTTTGGAGATGATAAAATATACACAAACCTTATCACTACCTCAAAGGTAGAGAAACTGTTTCCTGGGACCTGTCTCAAAAAATTTATAAGTAGAATATACTAGATATGGAGAAAAAAGGAAAAGAAAAAGAAAGAGAAAAAAAATGAAGAACTGACTAATAACGAAAAATACATGATAGTATGTAAATACTATAAAATTAACATATATAAGACGGACAATGATAATATAAGATATAAAGATACGACTAATACTATACCCTACTATACTCCAAGGTTAGACATCAACTTAACCCTACTAATCTATTAGCTTGCTACTCTAATTTGTGACTTTTATTCCTTTCTATCTAAGATCATGTTCTTGGTGAGATCAAATTTCATTATGTTTTGTTTTATTACCTTTCCCAAAATATCTCTGCTCCTCCATATAACTCGTAAATTCAATCTCTCACACGTTCTAATAAAAAAATCATTACTTCAATTGAGAGATTTTTTTTTTTTTTTAACATTCAATTATTCAAATTATGAAGAAAAGTATGGCACATAGACATAAACACAATATAAAATAGGGCCACACGCCATTAGTTTGATGACGAATGAGGAAGATAAAGGCCGTTTTGGACAAGTGTCCTTCATCTTGCTCCCACTTTAAAAAGTGTCCATCCTGATGAAAAGGACAAATAGAAAGGACGAAAAGGATGCATCGAGTTACTTCGATAGAATAATGACAAGTGTATTATTAGGATAAAAATATAACTTTATCGCCGTAACACTCTCAAAAATTGTCCGAGGATCAATCATATGATAAGTTACTTTCATGTACCTACTTTGTTTAAGATTGAAATGCTAGTTTGTTAAATTAAAAAAAAGAAATAAAATGTTTTGTATTATTACAAAAGTATTTTTGAAATTTTCTCATAAATTTATTTTGATTTAAATTTGTTATTTTATTTATCCATAGATAATATTTTTAAGTATAGTTTCAGAGATCTACCTTCAGATTTCGTGCTATCACACTCAATTCTCCTCTAGGTTTCAATTTTATTTTTTTGGTGACTCTTGTTTAAATTTATTTAAAATAAATATAAATTAATTTAAATTCGAAAAATTGCCCTTCTTTACATTAGTTTCTTTACATTAATTAATATTGTTAAAATTTTGACTTACTCAACAAATACTTTAAAAATAAATCAACACAAACAGATTTCCTTGTGAATAATTCCACACAAATTTATTTACTTAAAAAATAAAATCCCTCGTAATAAAGAAGTTTCTTTTATTATTTTAATTTTGCATTCATTATCCAGTATCATATTAGAATTCGATTAAATTTGAATTTCATTAAAAAGTCCCACATTAAAGAGTAAAACATTTTCTAACACAAATAATTTCATACTCAGGAGTACTCAAACTGAGACCCGATAAAAAAAACTTTTTACTCTGCCACAACTTTTGTTGGTCAAGATGAAGAGTTATTGCCTTGAAGTTATTAGTAGTTTGCTTGACTTGACTTTTGAGTTTACTTGACTTGATTTTTGAGATTAGTTTTGTGGAAAAAAAAACGTATGAGATTTAGTTTGGTAAAAAGGTTATTAGTCAGTAAACATGTGTATCTATGTATTCTGTAATAATTTATTTGTGCTAATTTGCTTTGAAGTATTTGTTAAAGAAGTTATTTTTTAATAATATACATTAATATGAAGTAACTAATATGAGTTTTAGTTAAACATAAGTCTTGTAGGGCTCGCGAAATTAATTACTGGGATTTTTCATTATCAAAATAATTTTAAGAATTAATTTGAACTATTTTTACCATACTAAACTATAAATTATTTTACTAGAAATTTGTATTTGTATATCTCTATTTATATTTTGAAATTCCCTATTAAACTCTTGTGTAAGTTTTCATGTTTAGATTATAAGTCCTAATCAATAATGTATTTTACTGACAACTTTAATTCAAAGCTTAATTCCCTTTAGAGAATTGCTTAATTTATATCATGTGTTAGATTTGTAAATTTATTCACAAGGTTTGACATAATGAAAACTTTTAAGTTTATCAAAAAGGCGTATCATCAATCTTTATATTGACACATGAATTATACTCCATTAACTAACTTATTATTTCATCAATTTATATTATTATTATTATTATTATTATTATTATTATTATTATTATTATTCAATCTATCAAGCACATTGACCTATCTCAAGATTTCACCTTTTAATAAATCAAAATAGTAATTGATATATACAGATCATAAAAATTATATCAGGCTTGAGAATATAAGTATACTTAACAATTTAGAGAATATCTATTCTCTACTAGATCTCGTCCGGTACATATCAAATGCAATAGCACAATAAGTCAACTATATTAAGCTAAAACTCTATACACTAAATTATTTACTATATAACTAAATGGACACATAAACGAATATATGACTAATGGTGAAGCCACTCTTTGGCAAGGGGGTTCAAACCCCTTGCGGTGGAAAATTATACTATTTAATATATAGTTAAATTTATTTTTTATTTATATATAGTAGATGTCAAACCCCCTTCAACTAGTTCATGTGCTTTGCTTTTTTAGATTTTGAACCCTCTTAATTGAAATTCTAACTCTGCTACTATCTATGACTGATTAAATTTTTTTATTAAAGATGAATAAATATATTTAAAAAGAAAAGTAATATATTTAAATTAGAACAAAGGGAGTATTTAGAAGTGAAAAAAGAAACAAAAACTTTTGAATCCATTTTCCATTGTTCCTCATTTACCCTTTGAGTGGGAACTTGAGAGATATATAAAGACCAAAGTGGAATAAAAAGAATAAACTCACTCTCAATTGTATTCTTCTCTTGCTCTTCTTAATCATCACGTGTGTATCCAAATCCATTTCTCATTATGTTGTGCTCTTTTCCTATATTAGCCAAACCCCATTATAATAGGCATATTTGTCACTCTATTGACCAAGCTAGCCAAGACAAGAAATCAAGAAACTTTAATTTAAGTGTTGGCTCTTCTAGCTATGATCTTAATAATAGGGCAAGACCAATTAGAGCTAGCATTTCAACTAGCCAAGAAAAGTTTCACAAACACCAATATTTTTCTCTAGCAAAGGAAAAACCTAAACATGATCCTGAAGATGGTTTTAAGAAGACAAAGTCAAGAGTTTTGAAGAAAATAAAGCAGCCCATTTCTCCAGGAGGTAGACTATCAAGTTTCTTGAACTCACTTTTTACAAATGGAAAAAAACCAAAGATTTCCTCAAATGATGATGAGGAAAGAAAATTAAAATCATCAAATACATCAACTTGTTCTTCATTTTCTAGATTATGTTTAAGCAAGGATATTATAAGTAGTCCATGTGGACACAAGAATTTGGATATATACCAAAAATATGTGGGGGTTGAAGATTATGTTCATGAAGATCATGAGCTAAAATTCCACAAGAATATTAAAGTTGACGACGACGACGATGATGATGGTGCAAGTTGTGCAAGTTCTGATCTGTTTGAGCTTGTGGGATTGCCTGTCTATGAAGCAACAAATCTTGCTACTAATGTAGCTATTAATGCAAATGGTAGTTAATTTGTTTTTGTAACACTAAATAAATTTGGAGAGGTGTATTGTTGTTGTTGTTCACTACTTTGATGAATAAAAAATTGCAAACTAAAAACTATCATATTTGGATTTTCATAACAGATGGGTTGTTTATTTACTCATCATAAAGTTGAATTTCCTACACTTATATATTTGGATGTCTTATTTTTATGACTCATGAGAGATGAAACATAGAATAAGAAATATTATGACTCCTTAAGAAAAGACCGATGTTAATGATTTCCAACAGACTCGGGTGGAATCACTTAAAAAGAAGTAACTCACCCCGGCAAATGTTTGTGATAGTTTGTTTAGTGTTCTAATTCTTGTTCATGTCACGATCCCAAACGTTTGTGAGCGGCACCTGTGCTAATTCTTCGGAGGGAGAATTAATATTAACCCAATTAAACGAAACTTAGAATAAATAATGCATTTAAAGTTATAAAAGCAAGTTTGAATAAAAGAAGATGAGTTGAGTTCCCATTAACTCAAACAGAAAACTAAATAATGCAAAATACTCCCTAGAAACTGAAAGTCATTATATCAAGACTCTATCTAAGCGTCTAACATAAGGAGATGCAACTCCGGAAAACCAAACACAATTAAACTAAGTCTCTGAGTGCAAAAGCAAATGGACTAAGAACAGTGGAAGAATTCATAGTAGCTTGAAAGAGCTGGATTACCCTTGAATTCTTGAAATCAACAATCACCTAGTTGAGGTCTGTCAACAACCACCTAAATGTCATGCCCCGAGTTTACACCTCGAACGTGGCCGACACCCAAAACCATTTCTAGTCCCAAGTGAACCATTTGACCTGACTACTTCACTCAGCGGAAGACTTAAGTAGTAAGTGATAGGTTTAGATATAATGAAGTAAAGATGCTGCAATAATCTAAACAAACTAAACAGAGGAAATATCTCAACAATAACTTAAAGCAAAAACTGAAACCTATGCCATCCACTCTATGGAACCTGTAACTAAGATAATTTGAAATAACTACCATGACAGGCACTCGGTAACCACAAATAAAAACACGTATTGAAACAAAAATAAAGACTCCAAAGCCTCTGATTGGTAGAAGGTCTCACCAATAGCTAAATGAAATGTTGGTCCTCAACTGAGCTTCTGCTGAGGGATTCTGTCACATGCGTCTGCATCATAAAATGATGCAGGTCCAAAGGACGTTAGTACATGAAATGTATAAGCATGCAAAATAGCCAAAATAGGAAATTTAGGATAAGACATTATACTTAGAAGTAGCTAAAAGCATGTCTCAAATATGACAGTAAAAATAATACATAAAGTGTATGTTGAAATTAGTATCATATGTTAAAACTCTGTATACAAGAATTAGTTTACTTTAGATTGGGGAGTTTCTCTAATCGACAACCATCACTATGAGCCTCATGATAATACAACATCATGCCCACGCTGCCAGAGTCATCCTATACTTTACCAGGGTAAGGGACGAAGTACTAGGGGAGTAGATCCATCCCAAAACATGGTCTTCTCAGTGGCAAGTAAGGAGTTGTACTCTTGGACAATCCTATCCTACATTAGCTATGTAGTTTATAAGTTCGAGTTAGAATCACTCTTACCCATGTCGGTGGTCAATATTACTCCCAAAAGTATTAATTATATGCCCATACTTAAAAGAATATATTTACTGAAAGTATTACTTTTCTTCTCTTTGGGACTTAGCCCAACTTAGTATTCTTTTAACTTTTCTCAAAGCTATCTAAAATCATAGGTTTCATCCTTCATTGTTCATAAAATACTTATGCTAATACTTTTCTTGAGTTTAAAGCAAGATTTAAAATTTCATAGATTTTTGTAGCAACTTTACTTAGGATCTCAATATAGTAGAAAATTTTAGTAATCTTGATTTTTTCTTCAAAATAACATAAACAAAACATTTACTCATAATGAAGAAATCTTGTTCTCAACTAATAACTTGATACTTGAAGAAACTAGTTGTTACATGATGGTCAGATAATGTAGTAGGATTTTTGTAAGTCTTACATACCTGGAGGTAGGGCTGTTCATGGTTACGGTTAAAAAACCAAACCAAACCAAACCGCAATTCGAACCAAACCGATTAAAAAATTTGATATTTGATTTGGTTTGGTTAGGTTTGATTTTAAAATTTTGAAAACCGATTTTATTTGGTTTGGTTTGGTTTTCCTAAAAAAATCCGCAAAAATAACCAAACCGAACCAAATAATTATATATATAAATTTTATAATTGTCTCGAGTAGTCATTTGATAGTTGAGTTTGAGTGTTTTTTCCTATAAATATTTGATATTTGGTATATAATGACTTTCGTATTACTTAACTAAACCACTTTATTCGTGTAATAATAACTCAAGTACTATTGTTTAATTGAATCCACAGTAACTTTCTGTGAATTATTTATGTACTAGGTGTTTGTATCTCTCGAGATGTGTATGCCCTCAATAAACTTATTACTTTCAAACCAAAAACTAACAAAAATATAAACCAAACTGATCCAAATCGACAATAACCAAACCAGTGGTTATTTTTTTATTTGGTTTGGTTAGGTTATAGAAATTTAAAAAAACCGACTAAATTGGTTTGGTTATGGTTCTAACTAATAATCGATCAAAAT